>PVJI01001622.1:0-173450 GCA_004026765.1 Micronycteris hirsuta | reverse complement strand
CCCCACCCCCCACCCCCCCGCTTTGGCTTCAGGGTTGCAAAAGCAAAGAGCAATAAAAAAAAAAAAAAAAACCGCGCACACACTCAGACACACACCACTGGCGACAGGGGAGAGTTGGAAAGACGCAGGAGAGAAGCAGGAGGCAGCAGGCAGCGGGGAGGGAGCAATGGGAGCGGGAAGCAGGCAGGTTCCCTCGCAAATCCCCCTCCGGCCCCACATCGCCTCGTCAGCCCCGGCGGGGGAGCGAGGAGCCGGGCGAGCAGATGGAGTGGAGCTCGCTCTAGGCAGCGGGCTTGGCCGGAGAATGGAGGAGCCGCCAAGCGACCGGCTGATTGGAAGAGAAACGCAGAGCGATGGAGGCGGGGGTAGGAGGACGATTTCTCTGCGGGGACTGGCGGCGGCGTATACGCCCGGGTCGGGCGCTGCAGAGCTTGGCTAGCTTTCAACCCGCGCTCGTCGGCTCCAGCCCCGCGAGCCCCCACCCCCAGCCCTCCCGACGGCTCCGCAGGTGAGTGCGAGCTGGGGGCAAAAAAACCGAAAGTCTCAACACGCCCGCCCTGCCAAAAGAAAAAAAAAAGGAAAGAAAAGCATTTTTCTTTTTATTTTCGTGCAGCTTCCAGCGCGGTGGGAGGGAAAGGGTGAGGCTGAGCCGCTCGGAGGAGGCGGAGGGGCCAGGCGAGGCCAGGGTGGCCCGGGAGGCGGTGGCGCCGAGGCGGCTCTGACGGTCGAGCGCTCGGAGCGGCGCCGCGCTGCGCCGAGGCGGGCGGGCGGGCGGGCGGAGCGGGGCGGGCGGAGCGCGGCGCGTGGGGCTCGCCATTAGCCGTCGCTCCGCTTCGCCATCTCGGGCTTTGTCTGGCGACTCGCTGCCCCAGCGTCGGCTGCGGCGGAGCTGCGGCTCGGCTCTTCGGCCTGCCGCACCTCTAGGTGCCCCTGGCTCGCGCTCTCATTCACACGCTCGGTAAGTGAACCCGGGTGCCGTGGATTTCGGGGGAGAGGGGTTACTGCGAGTGGCAGCGGCGCCGATCTCCACGCGCCCGGGCAGGCCTGGGGAGACATGCCGGGCTGGATTGAACCGGCTCCCAGAGAGGCTCCTCTGCCGGAGCCCGTCTCTTTCTCGCCTTTTCCAGGGTGTAAAAAGCAAAGGAGGTCTTTTTTTCTTTTTTTCAATTTATAGAATGGGCATTTTGTAGGATTTTGGTTGATGGTTTTTTTTGTTTGTTTGTTTTTTCTTTTTCCAAATAAAGTTTCGGGTGTGCGCTGCTCGGCAGAGGGGGAACCGTGAGCGAAGCGCCGAAGCCTGGCGCCGCGATTGGCGTGCGTGCGCCCTAAGCTGGTAGCCACGCTCAAGGGGTGAGGGTGGGCGCGGACTGCCCGCTCCGGGAGGCAGAAGGGAGCGGACAAGGGCTGGCGTGGAAGCCCGAATTGAGCTGGGAGGACTTGGGGGCGAGCTCCGGGCAGCCCCTAAGCCTCCCCGGCCGCCGGGGGGCCCTCCAGGCACCCTCTCTGCGGCCGCGCCTCGCGCCCTCCCTTCCGCGCCGGCCGAGCATGCCAGTTCCCCCGCGGGTCTGGCGAGGTTGCTCTCGGCGCCCGCCCCGGCTCCGAGCTCCGCCGCCATCCGGGCGGCTGCGTGTCTCCCTGCCTCGGCCCCCCCCCTCCCCGGCGGCGGCAGCAGCAGCAGCCGCCGCCGCCACCAACACCACCACCCCCCCTCCCCTCCTTCCTTCCCTCCGCCTCGGCCGCCCGGGTCCCCCCAGCTCCCGCCCCTCCTCCCAGCTGCCCCCCGCGGAGCCCGCCCGGGCAGGCTGTGGGAGGGAGCGGAGCCGGCGAGGCGGGCGGGCTGGCGCTCGCTCCCCGGGGGTCGGTGTGCGCTCCACGGGGAAGGACGCGCTCGCTGCCCCGCTTCTCCCGCCCCCCTCCCGCTCCTCCTCCTCCCTCCTCCTCCCCGCTCCGGCGGCGGAGGCTGCGGCGGCGGCGGGGGGTGTGCGAACTGAGGCCGGGGCCGGCGGGCGGGCGGCGGGCGGGCTGCCTGCAGGCGGAGGGCGCTGTGCTTTGTGCTTTTCGCCGCGAGGAGCAGCAGGCAGCAGCCACAGCCGCCGCCACAGCAGCAGCAGCAGCCGCCGCCCCAGCGCCGCCGCCGCGCCCGGAGGAGGAGCCGCTGCCACCGCGGGAGGGAGCTGCGGCTGTGCCCGGCCGAGCGGGGGAGGGCGCCGCCGCTCAGAACCGGGGAGGGAGCCGCCGGAGCGGGAAGCCCGGACGCCGCGCTGCGCCGGGTAACCGAGGCGGCTTGGGACGCATCCGTGATCAGGGCTGGGAAGCGGGGAGCGCACAGCGGATGAGGTGGATGTCCGGAGGGGGCCCGGGGCGACCTCCGGGCCGAGGACTGGGTGGGGGAGGCCCAAAGCACTGGAGAGGACGCCGAGAACCGGGGGAGGGGAGGGCAGGAAGCGAGGCCCGAGCCGAGCCCGGGCCGCGAGCGGTGGAGGCCGCGCTTCTCCGAGCCGGCAGGCGCAGTTCTCGCCGGCCGCCGGAGGGGGCGGCGGGGCCGGTGAGCGCTGCGCCCCCGCCTCCGGGCCGCCGTCCTCCCGCCCTCTCCTTGGCTCGGCTCCCCGGAGGCCGGGGCGGCGGCGCCGGCGGGGCTGGGCCGCAAGCTTGGGGGAGGAGGCGGCGGTTCCCGCCGTGGTCGCGCCTCTGCGCCGGGTTCCTCCTTGCGCGTCGGGGTGGCTGGGCGGTGGCGGCCCCTCTGGCCGGGGTGGGTGGCTCGGGGGTGGGGGGCAGGCCGCTTTTCTCCGGCTCCTTGCCCGCCCAGGCGGGCAGGGACGGCGTCGGGAGCCCGAAGGGGGGGGCGGCGGGAATCCGGATCCGGTCCCCGGGGGCGGTGCGGCCGCTGCGCTCCGAGGCCGGCGGCGGCTGCGCTGCGTCCGGGTCCCCGCCGGGTTGCGGAGGCGGGGGGAACCGGCCCGGGGGGAGGCGGGAGGAGGAGACTGCGGCGCGTGCCCGCTTCCGCGGCCGCGCGCGCCCTTTACCCGCCCTTCCTCCTCCCCCGCCCTCTAGCCTGGGGCCTCCCCCAGGCGGGCGCAAAGGGGAGGAGGAGGGCTTTTTTTTTTTTTTTCTTCGCCGGGGTGGGGGAAGGAGAGCGGAGGGCGGGCGCTAGCTGCACGCGGTAGCTGGGAGCAGTCTCTCGCGTGGGCAGGGGAGGGCGCAAGCCGCCGAGCCCGGCTGCAAGGGCTGGGGGAGGGGGTTAGAAGGAAAGGAGGAGAGTTCTTTCACACCCACCCTCCCATGAAATCTACTAAGGTCCTGACAGGGTCTCTCTGAGAGTGGGGACTTTTGCCCCCTCCCCTCTGGAGGGGGAGGAATAGAAAGTCCTTCACCTCTCTGCCTGCCTGAGTAGAGACTGGTATCTCTTCTAAAGGGTGAGGTGGCTTTGAACCCGGGTTTCCCGGCCAGTGTGAACGAGGAAGTGGCTGGACGGGTGGAGAATGAACGGAGAAGCCGACTGCCCCACAGACCTGGAAATGGCCGCCCCCAAAGGCCAAGGTAGGAGCTCCCACTCTCAGCCCTCTTTAACTTAAATTTTCTTTCCCACATGGCTGCCTGCAGGACCCACTCCCCTTCTAAAGGGTTTCTCCATCTCCAGTTTGCATTCTCTCAGTTGAGATGGGGGAAGGGTGCCTTTAAGAATCAAGCATCCCTCACACTGGGGGGTTGGCTGGATCCAAATTATTAGGCCTTGTATTTTCACATTCCATTCCCCCCTGCATGAGAGGCAGTGGGGGAGAGAGCCCTGCAAGCCTTCTTTCTGAGGTTCCCAGTCAGCCCTGGGGTGTCTCCTCCCCTAGGGTCCTGAAATGGGAGGAAGGATGAGAAATGTGGTAGAAGCAAGAGAAGAGATGGGTTGGGAAGGATTTTTCAGAGTTTTTTTTAATTACCGAGAGGACAAGGCTTTTGGTGAGATCGTTGGAAAGGGTATATTGGTGGTTTGAGATTGCAAGCCAAGGGAGTTTTGTGCATACCTAGACCCCATGCCACCCAGTAGAGATCCAGAGAGGGTGGGGGCAGGGGAGAGGGCAAAGCAGAGGGGCAGAGCATCTGCTTTGTGGGACATTGAAAAGGGGGAGGATTATGGGTTTATGGGACCTGCCCTACGGAAACCCTGGCCCAGGTTACCAGATGTAAATGCAAATGAGGAGCCCTTCTGACTTCCCTTGGAGAGCTGTTCTCTCAGCTCACCTTCCAGGGTAGTCGCCCTCCAGAGTCCTCACTGGAGCTGCATTTCAGTGGCTGGGAAGAGCTGGTCCAGGCCACCTTTTTTGTGTGTGTGGAGAATCGGACTGAGAAAACAACTTGGAATTCTGGGGTTCCTTCTGGAGCAGGACCCTGAGAGCTTTTGCCCACCTGCCTAGCCTTACAGCTTCCCTCTAGGAAATGGAAGAACCATTTCTGTTCCGTTTTTCTTACTTGCCCCAAATTCTCCTTTGGTCTTCCTCAAGAGGCCAGGAGAGACAGGGATGATGGAATACCCATGTCTGTAATGTTGGTTTAGTTTTCAGCTGTGCTAGAGAGCAACATGTACCTTGGTTCTCCTTACAGCCACAACCCATCCTCAATTGTTGAACACTTAGGGAATCTACCTCCAACTTGGACTTGAACTTGGCAACACATTTAGAAATGTTGCCTCCTTGCTTCCTTCCCCTCCCTGATAAGCTAGCTGCCTTCCCACAGGGCTCCAAATCACAGAAACTTCATTTCCTCCCCTTCCCTAGAATAAATAGTACCTCGTGGTCAAGCCTGGTTTTCTAGGTATGGCATTGTCTGGATTGCAGTCCCTGCCGTAATCCACGAGGCCACAGTTTCTCCTTAGGGCTAGGCCATGTTTCGTCTGTGTTTTCATGTGGGAGGTAACCAGGGACTGGGGTGCTCTGGGGGGAGGAGTTGGGCACAGAGGAACTGGGGAACAGATGGAGGGATGGGAGCCAGACATAATCGCCTTTCTTACCCCTCCCCAGACCGCTGGTCCCAGGAAGACATGCTGACTTTGCTAGAATGCATGAAGAACAACCTGCCGTCCAATGATAGCTCCAAGTTCAAAACCACTGAGTCACATATGGACTGGGAAAAAGTAGCATTTAAAGACTTTTCTGGAGACATGTGCAAGCTCAAATGGGTGGAGATTTCTAACGAGGTAATTGGCACCCCCCCCTCTTCCTGACACTTAGGAACTCACATCTACATGGACCCCAGCCTTATTAACCTTCCTGGTGGGGGAGATGAAATAGAAGGCTACAAACAAGAAGAAAGAGCCCGGGCGAGGTGCTTATGTGGTCGCTTTTGTGCGTTTTTGGAGGTGGCACGGTTGACAGCACTGGCCTAGAGTTCTCAGTTCTGCCACTTTCTAGCTCTGTGGCCTTGAACACTTACCATCTTGGAGCTTCTGTCGCCTGAGCTGTTCTGGGGATTGAATGAGGTGCTGGCATGGACAACCACATTGAGGTCAGGGGGTCACCCTGCTGCCGTCCTTTGGTGTGCCTGGCTGCTTGGGCCTCTGCAGTAGGCGTGGGCCAGTGGCTGGGTGTCCTCCCGGATGTCGGGGGCTCCCTCAGTTGTGTGGCTGTTGGCCTCTGCCCTCCTCCTTTAGTAAATTCAGCCCAGTGGAAATAGAGGAGACCCGTTGGCAAGTGGGATCTGCTCCCGGGTCGCGTCCCCTCTCCTGAACTTTCCCTTCTACTTACTTCCCTTTTTCCTCCAGGTGCGAAAGTTCCGTACATTGACAGAATTGATCCTCGATGCTCAGGAACATGTTAAAAACCCTTACAAAGGCAAAAAACTCAAGGTGAGTTTCCAGGAGGCGGAGCACAAGGGGTAGGAGAGGAATGGTCCAAAAAATGGATGCTGTTTGACCTTTACTGTGTCCTTCCAGAAACACCCGGACTTCCCAAAGAAGCCCCTGACCCCTTATTTCCGCTTCTTCATGGAGAAGCGGGCCAAGTATGCGAAACTCCATCCTGAGATGAGCAACCTGGACCTGACCAAGATTCTGTCCAAGAAATACAAGGAACTGCCCGAGAAGAAGAAGGTGGGGGGAGGGGGGCTAAGGTAGGGGGAGGGAAAAGGCTGGGAGCAGCTGGTGTTATGTGGGTCAGTTGTTGGGGACAGGGGATGGGGCTCAGACAGAGAGATTTGGCATCGGGGACGTGGGTGGGTCGGCAGAGCAGAGTACTCTGGGGCAGCCACACTCCCGGGTCCACACACCATCAAATGGCGGCACTGTCACAGGTGGAATGCAGGCCGAGGCCGGCAGGTGCTGGGACCAACCACAGTCTGCAGGGTTGTCTTAGGCATTTCTGCTCCCATGCACACGACCTCACTGTGAGGCCTGCGCAGCATAAAGGAAACCCCAGGAGAACAGGGTATCCCGATTTTGTGAACGAGGAACTCTGGGGTGCAGGAGGGTATCTTGTCCCAGGTCCCACAACTGATGATGCTAGAGCAGAACTGTGGTGCAGTGCTCTGGACTCTCTGTCCAGTGCTCTTCTCACTGCCACGTTTACATTTAGATGGGCTCCCTCCCCCACGCACATGTGTGCGCCCAAGGATACACATTGTCTCTGGTGGTCTTGTGCTGTCCCAGACCTTTGGAGGTTATTAACCTTGAGCAGAGGTTGTCCTGGGTTCCCAGGCAGGGGTGGAGGGTCAAGGACAGTAAAGCCAAGCAGTCCCTCAAAGAGATAGGCAGCAGATCCCCGGAGGAGCCTGTAGCTCGGATACGAGTGAGATGGGCACAAGGAGGAGATGCTGGGTGGCGGACATGGAGCCAGGGAGAGGTGATGGGGGGCAGCAGAAGGAATGAGTCAACAGAGTCGTCTACAGCCAGCTCTCTGGAGGTGGCACTGGCCGCTGCCCTGTGAGTGGCCTTTTGCCTGGATTGTATACCCTGGTCGCAGGCTCTCGTGTCCTTGGTTCTGGACTCAAAAAAGGAGCAGGCTCGGCTGGGTTAAAACCAGCCATCTGCAACTGCTGCTCAAGCCAAACAGGAGCCTGAATTGCTGGAGCTGTTCTGACCCTTTGACGGGGATATTGAAGAACTGAATGTACAAATGACACCCAGTCACTCATGGGATGGGAGGGAGAGGCAGAGTTCTGGAGGACCAGGGAGGGACCGAAGGAACTGTGGTAGAGTAGACAGTGTGCTGGCTTAGGGGACACAAGACTTGGGCCTGTCGTGGCTCCCACCAAGTCACCGTGACCTTCGGTAAGTCACGTTTTCCAGTCCCAGTCTGAGCAGACTGAGGAGATGTGCGGAGGCTGAGCCTGCTCTCTGTGGTGCCTTTCAGCTCAAAAGGTGAAGTCGTGTGAGGGGGGCCGAGGTTGGGGCCAAGCAGGCTGGACTCTGCTCCCAGTTTTCTGTGGGAACCTCAGAGGAAAGTGGGGCTTTCCCCCTGTGTCGGTGTCTCTTCCGTGAGAGTCAGGGTTTGGGCTCCATCACCGTGAGCCCCTGACCCCTTCCAGGGCTGCTTGTGAATCTGGGAATGGGGAGAAAGGAGAGGTGGGTGCTGAGCGGGAGTCAGGACAGGAGGTGGGTGAGGAGGGAAAAGACACTGGAGAGGAAGTGGGCAGGCTGTGAAGAGGCAGGAAAGACGCAGGGAGGAGTCAGGTGGTGGCTGGAAGGGAGAACAAGACTAATGGGGTCGAGGGGAAGCGATGGCTGAGAGTGAAGGGGGCTGGTGTCAATTGTGAAGGATGGCCAGGGACCCAGCGGTGGTAGATGGGGGAAAATGTCACACTTTGGGAAACAGCCGTTAGGATGTGATTTGCATCAGAAGAATTCACTCTGGGGACCCTCCAACAGCCCTGTCATGCCTTGGAGGCAGGACTCAGCCTGCCCCAGTCCTGTGGGCCACCTCTTAGGGGGCAGGCCAACTTCAGCTGCCACAGACATGTGAGGAGGGAGAGACGGAGGCAAGTCCTACAGCTCCTGACTCTTCGTGGAGAGTTTTGAGGTCTGGGGGGAGTCCCAGCCCCGTCACTGTGTCCTGTGTGACTGGGTAATGTCGTGTCCCCACTCTGGGGCTCTTTTCCTATCTATCTGAAAAGGTGGGACTAGGATGTCGGATGTGTTTTGGGAGACTGCTGTAGCTCCCACTAACCGGAGTTACTGCCACCCACCCACTGGAAGGCAGGCCAGCCTCCCTTGCCTGCCTATGCCATCTGCCATTCATCCGTGTCACCAACTGGGAGGCAAAGTAGCTAGCAAGGAGGACACAGTGGCTTTTGTAGCTCAGGCCTTGGGTTGTGGATGACCCCGTCCCCTCCTCCCCCCAGATGAAATATATTCAGGACTTCCAGAGGGAGAAACAGGAGTTCGAGCGAAACCTGGCCCGGTTCAGGTAAGGCGGTGGAGCCCAGCGAAGGGCTGCAGGGCACTGGGTGTGGCAGGATAGGGTGACACCGACCAGAGCCTCGAGCTGGCCATCTGTGAGGCATGGAAGATGGATGGGTCATGTGTAAACCCTAGTGGGTCATGCTCAAGGGCAGGGACAGTCAGGCAGCCACTGTCCCACCAGTCTCCAGTTGACGGGCCCAGGAGCTATGGCGGGTGGGGCAGCTAGCTGGGTCTGCCCTAACAGGCTCTCCACCGCCTGCTGATTGTCGCTCCTCACATCCTGGCTAGGGAGGATCACCCTGATTTAATCCAGAATGCGAAGAAGTCTGACATCCCCGAGAAGCCCAAAACCCCCCAGCAGCTGTGGTACACCCACGAGAAGAAGGTGTATCTCAAAGTTCGGCCAGATGTGAGTGTCTGGCCAAGGGGTGGGGGCAGAGGGCACCTGGCGGTGGCAAGGGGGGGAGCCGCATCCGGTCGGCTGGGCATGGAGCAGGAGAGGAGGCCCCTCCCCAGGGGTGGGCTGCATGGACAGGGCCTGGGCCAGCTGGCGTGCAAGCGTGTGCGTGCGTGTGTGTGTCTGAGCCTGCCCCTGCACCCAGGCGGGACCCCCGCCTCTCTGCCTTCCCCTCCTGGCCTGTGGGGGACACTCCTGTGACCTCCTGTGGCCTGAGGGGGCGGGGGCCTCTGTGCCCCCCACCCCCTAACCCCTTCCTTCCCCTGCTCCTGGCTGCCTGTGTGTGTCTGACGGCTTTTGGTTTGCAGGCCACTACGAAGGAGGTGAAGGACTCCCTGGGGAAGCAGTGGTCTCAGCTCTCGGACAAAAAGAGGCTGAAATGGATTCATAAGGCCCTGGAGCAGCGGAAGGAGTACGAGGTTAGGCTTCCGCTGCGCTCCTCCCCATCCGGCTCTTCATGAGCCTCTGCCCTCTGACTCTGTGGCCTCCGCACTCCGCAGGAGGCAGTCACTCCCCATCCCTCCACTGAGGCAGGGGCCTTCTGGGCCCCTTACCTCTGCCCCTACCTTTCCCGTGCCCCCCCACCACCATGAGATCTCAGGCTAGGGCAGGGCAGGGCACCACTTTTCGTGTGACACAGCAGACACACGGCCACCCCCCAGCTTTGCTCCCTGCCTCCCCTTCCCAGCGGCTCTCCCCCCTTCCTGGCCCCAGCTAACCCCACACCCCGTTGCCCTCCATCCCCCCACCTCACTCTGCAGGAGATTATGCGTGACTATATCCAGAAGCACCCTGAGCTGAACATCAGTGAGGAGGGCATCACCAAGTCCACCCTCACCAAGGCCGAACGCCAGCTCAAGGACAAGTTTGATGGGCGACCCACCAAGCCACCTCCGTGAGCGCTGCCCTGGGGTGGGTGGGTGAGTGGGCCAGTGGTCAGGAGAGCTGGCTGGTGAAGGACCTCGGCCCAGCCTCTGGAAATGAGGAGGCCTGCTTCCCTGGGCCGCCCCATCACTCACAGGGACACTCCTGTTTCTGCGGTCCTGACAGGAACAGCTACTCGCTGTACTGCGCAGAGCTGATGGCCAACATGAAGGACGTGCCCAGCACCGAGCGCATGGTGCTGTGCAGCCAGCAGTGGAAGCTGCTCTCCCAGAAGGAGAAGGACGCCTACCACAAGAAGTGTGACCAGGTGAGCTGTGGCGGGAACTACCCCGGGAGAGGGAGGCCTCCTGGAGATCCTTGGGGGGCTGAAGCATGAGGTCTGACCCCTTGGGCATCTGCTTCAGGCTTGCTGTTGCGCTGGGTTTAGCATCTGGGTAGATGAACAGCTAACGCCGGGCCCTGTGCCTGCCATCCATGGAGGGAGACAAGAGGGCCAGTCCAGGCTTCAGAAGGCTGAGGGCTCCTGTTCCTAAGCACAGGGAGGTTTCCAGTGCGCCTGCCCGCAGACTGACCCTGACTCCCCTTGCTTCCCCAGAAAAAGAAAGACTATGAGGTGGAACTACTCCGTTTTCTGGAGGTGAGTGGGTGAGGCAGTGGGCAGAGAGAGGAAGCCGTGGGATTGTTTGTTGGCAAGGCCCTTCCGACAGCCTGAGAGCAGACTGGGGACTGGGCCTGCAGCCCCACACTGCCTCTTCTCCCCTGACCAGAGCTTGCCAGAGGAGGAGCAGCAGCGGGTCTTGGGGGAGGAAAAGATGTTGAACATCAACAAGAAGCAAACCACCAGCCCAGCCTCCAAGAAGCCCTCCCAGGAAGGGGGCAAGGTGGGCAGGGAGCACCCCTGAGTGGGTGGGGATGGGGAAGGCAGGCTCTCTGTCAACACTCTGTGGACTCTGACTTTTTTTGCACATCTACAGGGCAGCTCAGAGAAGCCGAAGAGGCCAGTGTCAGCCATGTTCATCTTCTCCGAGGAGAAGCGGCGGCAGCTGCAGGAGGAGCGGCCAGAGCTCTCAGAAAGCGAGCTGACCCGCCTGCTGGCCCGCATGTGGAACGACTTATCAGAGAAGAAGAAGGTCAGGCTGGCCAGACCGGGAGAGGGCTGCCGCGTCTGAGTTGTGGGCCGATTTTCCCCGAAGGGCTGGCTGCGCCTCCACCCCTGCCCTGTGTGGGCCACGTTTGTGCCTGGGCTCAGATGCTGGGGCAGGGAGCCCAGCAAGCCGGAAGGCGGGAAGCTGTCAGCCGGCGGAGGGCTGTTGGCTCCCTGGGGAGCAGCGCTGGTGGGCGGGGCTGCGCCTTGGGCTGGAGAAGTCTGCACCAGCCCACAGCTCTGCTTGTCCCACCCTTGCAGCAGTGGGGAGCCTTCAACTGCTGGATGGGGAACGCGCGCCCCCTGGGGGTGGCCGGAAGGCTGACGCTTGGTGCCATCTCTGCAGGCCAAGTACAAGGCCCGGGAAGCTGCGTTGAAGGCTCAATCCGAGAGGAAGCCGGGCGGGGAGCGCGAGGAACGGGGCAAATTGCCTGAGTCACCCAAGAGAGCGGAGGAGATCTGGCAGCAGAGCGTCATCGGTGACTACCTGGCCCGCTTTAAGGTAGCTGGGAGGGGGAAAGGGGTGGTTCTGTAGCTGGTCCACACAGGCCTTCTCCTGCCCCGGTGACTCCTCCCACAGCTGACACCCCTGTCTGTTCCCAGAATGACCGGGGGAAAGCCTTGAAAGCCATGGAGATGACCTGGAACAACATGGAAAAGAAGGAGAAACTCATGTGGATTAAGAAGGCGGCTGAAGACCAAAAACGATATGAGGTGGGATGGGGCTGCGGGTTAGCGTAGTGCAGTGGGGCGGGGTGGAGCTGGGGCCAGCTCCCTCCACTTAGAATTTGGGAGCCCCCTTGTGGGTGTGCAGCTTTCTTCCCTGCATGGGGCTTGGAGCCGGAAGTCCCAGCCTCAGCTGTGTGACCCAGAACAAGTCTCTTAACGCCCCTCTGTGAGCCTGGGTCACCCGTCAGCAAGTGGGTGTGACGAGTGTAATTATGGAAGCGCTTTAGAACCGCAGTGCCCAGCACAGGTCCTCCTCCCTGGCACACACACAGAGGGCCAGCTGAAGCAGACGGCATGGGGCAGGGCAGGGCAGGGCGGGGCAGGCGTTATGTTGGGAGGTGGAGATAGGATGAGTGTGACCTTTCTGGCTCTCTGCACAGAGGGAGCTGAGTGAGATGCGGGCACCCCCAGCTGCTGCGAACTCATCCAAGAAGATGAAGTTCCAGGGAGAACCCAAGAAGCCTCCCATGTGAGTCCAAAGCCCACCTGGGGGTGGGGAAGGCAGGGTGTGAGGGTAACTTGGATGGGATCCTGACCCTCCCGGAACCACCCCCACCTCTTAGGAACGGTTACCAGAAGTTCTCCCAGGAGCTGCTGTCCAACGGGGAGCTGAACCACCTGCCACTGAAGGAGCGCATGGTGGAGATTGGCAGCCGCTGGCAGCGCATCTCTCAGAGCCAGAAGGAGCACTACAAAAAGCTGGCCGAGGAGCAGCAGAAGCAATACAAAGTGCACCTGGACCTCTGGGTCAAGGTGAGAGGGCAGGGGACCCCTGGAAGGTGGAGGCATCATGCCTGCTGGTCTGTATTCATGATTTCACTCGGTGTCCCAGCAGTCCTCCAGGGTAATGGTTACTATCAGAGATAAGGAAACCAAGGTTCAGAGAAATTAAGTAACTTACCCAGGGTTACACAGCTAGTAAGTCGGAAAACCCATATCAGACTGCCTTTTCCTTCCCAGTTGGGACCAAGGGACCTCTGCTGGATTCTTTCTTGGCCTCCTTCTGTGCCCTGGTTTAGCGGTCAGCTCTGTAAAGTGGAGTCACTTACGTCCTCCCCAGCCATCCAGGCAGGTTGGCCGACGACCCAGGGAAGTGGCCGGGTTTCAGTATTCCAGAAGCTTGGTGAGCCCCAGACAGCCTTGTCAGTGGCCCCAGGCCTGGTGTTGTGGTGGCAGTGATGCCGCCAGGCTTTGGGGCGGGGGGCGTCATCACGGGGACTCCTGTGAGTCGGGGAAGGCCCTGACCGTGGAGCTTTCATTTGAGTAAAATGATAGGGAGGACACGAGTAATCCTCAAGTCTTGCGACACGGTGCCTAGGGAGATCCAGGGCATCTTAAGCAGAAGTAGTGGAGCTTGGTCCTCAGGGGCCAGGGGTTTTCCGCAGAGACCCAAGGTATAGGGAGACCAGGAAAGGTGAAGACGGGCAGTGATGAATGCTCGGCCCAGTGCCTGGCACTCAGTCAGCAGTAGTTAGGGTGGTGTTCCGGCCCTTACCTCCTCCTTTGTCTCCCCCAGAGTCTGTCTCCCCAAGATCGTGCAGCCTATAAAGAGTACATCTCCAACGTGAGTCTGGGAGCAGGGCGGCCCTGCGGTAAGGGGTGACTGGGTGTGCCTGCCGCTCACGGGCGCTCCCTCGGTCTGCATCCCCATCCTCTCCTACAGAAACGCAAGAGCATGACCAAGCTGCGAGGCCCGAACCCCAAGTCCAGCCGGACTGCCCTGCAGTCCAAATCCGTAAGGAGTCCCTCCTGAGGGGCGGGGGTCCTCAGTGCCTGGGGTGGTGTGGCTGAGACCACTGACGCCCCCCTGTCCCTCCCAGGAGTCCGAGGAGGATGAGGACGAGGATGAGGATGAAGAAGACGAGGACGAAGAAGAAGACGACGATGAGAACGGGGACTCATCTGAGGATGGCGGGGACTCCTCCGAGTCCAGCAGCGAGGATGAGAGCGAGGAGGGGGACGAGGTGGGGTGGATGGGTTCAGTGGGAAGGCGGATGGGGCCCTGCCCGGATGGCCACCTGGTGATGGCATGTTTCTCACCCCCCACCCCTGCCCCAGAACGAGGAGGACGATGAAGATGAGGATGACGATGAGGACGATGATGAGGATGAAGACAATGAGTCTGAAGGCAGCAGCTCCAGCTCTTCCTCCTCAGGGGACACCTCAGACTCTGACTCCAACTGAGACTCGGCCCCACCTGGGGCTCTCCTCTCCAACGACCGCCTTTGTTTCTCCCCTTGTTCTGTCCCCTGCCCTCCCCCACTTTTTTCTTTCTTTCTTTCTTTTTTAAACAAAATACGGTGGGGGGAGGGGCCGGAGGAGCCCAGGCCCGCACTCTGCAGCCTCAGAGACATCAGCCCTGGGGGCCTCCAGCGAGTGCCACCATCAGACTGAGCCGCCACTGGACTGGACCGTCCCCCTCCTTCTGCACTTGCGGTTCCGGCATGGACAATGGACCTGGGAGTGGGGTGGGAGTCCCAGAGAGTTCAGTGAGGCCCTCTGCCCCTGCAGCCCAACCTAAGGGGGGATGGAAGCTTGGGGGAGGACCCCTCCCTTCCCAGAGGGGCTTGCTGCCTGGACACCTACTTGGAACTGGAGGCAGGGAACATGGGGAGAGGAGGGCAGGTGCCTAAGAGAAAACAGGCCCTGCCCCATAGCCCTCTCCCCTGCCCCCTGCAGGAAGGAGCTACCTGGACCCACTCATGGGGGGAGGGGCAGAGGTGTTTTTTATATATGTGTATATATTTTTTTTTTAAGCTCTGAGCTGTCAACGAGACGTTTCCTACCGATCTCGGCTGCCGTCTCTGTTGTCATTTCTGGGAGAGGGAGGGTTTAGGGGGGTAGGTTTGGGGCTTTTTAAAAACTTGGTATGTATGGAAAAGTGTGTGTGTGTGCGCGTGCGCGCGTGTGTCCTGTACATAGCATGGGTGCACCTGTGGATGTGTGCAAAGGCACATGAATAAGTGTGTGTGTGTAAGAGAGGGGGGAGCCCATGTCAGTCCGTGAATCTGGTAAAAGGGTTGGCAAGGGCCAGGGAGACATTGACCCTGGTGGGAAAGGCTGGGACGGATGGCCCCTTTCTCCACATCCTCTGCTTTGCCTAATCTCTGATTCAATTTGGGGGGGAGGTGCTGAAGCCACTCTGATGCTTCCTACCGGTTTCCCTCTACCAGGGCCATATGACTGAGGTGCTGCTGGTCTCCAATATCCAGTAGGACCGCGGGGAGGGGGGCAGACCAGGCGAAACTTAAAGCTTTTGTTTGGTGGGAAAGGCCTCCCACGTTCATCTGGGGGGTTGCCTGGCCACCCAAGGCTCAGAACCTGGGCTTCAAGGGATGTCTTGCAAGTTCTTACCCCTCCTGCCTTTCCCGTGTATCCTCCAGCTCCCCTGCCCCCGTTTCCTTTGATTTCTCAGGTCTACTCCCTTCCACCGCCCAAACCTACAGCTGGGGAAGAGGTCTGCAAAAGCTGGTTTTGCAGCTATTCCTCTAATCCTTCCCAGCCACCCCCAAATTTTTGGCACCCTGATTCCTAGACTTTTAAGCCAAGCCACCTTGTCTTGTGGATTTAATTTTTTTTTGTTTTTTATTAAATTGTGGCTTTTTTCCCCCTCCCAATCATGTCACTGACCTATTTAATTGGGGCTCTGCTTTTCCACCTTCCCCTCTGAATGAAAGCCAAGAGATGGGGGAAGAGTGGGAAAAAAGCCTAGGAGTTGGGGTAGGAAAGGTAGATCCTGCTCCCAAAGGCAGGCAATCAGTCTGCCTTGGCTGTGGTGCTGGGGGTTGGGGGAGCCAGGGAGGGATCCTCCCCACTCCCGCTCCCCTTCCTGTGTCCCTGTCCTGGAATTAGGCACAGGGGTTCATAGGTTCTATTTCTTACCAAGAGCTCCTGCAAAGAACCCCGTGCCCTGTTTGAGTGCCCCTGAGCTGTTGTGTTTTAGTGGGATGTGTTTTCATCTAAAAACAACTTTGAGTGGGGCGCTTTTTTTTCCCGTTTTAAAAATTGAAAAATTCTTACAGTACAAACAGGGCTGTGGGGATGGGGGCGTTGGTGCTGTAAGAGGTCACTCTGAGTGCATTTTGGCACTGGGTTGGGATGGCTGGGGTGGGAGGACCCCCGCTCCGCCCCCCCCCCTTTTTTCTAATATTTAAGGAGTGTTTTTGTAGGTTTCAACAACAACCACAACTTGAATTTGTATCATGGGAGGGGGGAGTGGCTTAGAGGTGTCTGCCTAAGCTTAAAGCCAACTGTGGAAGTTTTGTTTTCCCTTTTTTTGTACAATAAAGTGAAAAACAAAGGTCTGGCTGCTGTGTGGTCACTGCAATCAATGAAGGCAGGTAACCCAGCAGGCTCAATGTGAAAACACCCCTGAAACCAGCTCGTTTGCCTCTTTTTCTAGAGCCATCTTCCTCTTTCCCAAAGATTCCATAGGCAACCTACCTTCATAGTGTCCTGTGCTACTGTTCTTGTACTTTCTCATTTCAGTGTGTTCACCTTGGGTTGTCAGACCATGAAGGACTGGAAGGAGAACAAATGACATTTATCCCAGAGTGCATTGCCTTGGGAAATTAGGGGTGATGAACCGTTAAGCTCAGGCTTTCACCATGGTCAGGACAGGGCTTATAATTGGGAGTTGGGGTAACCCTCCTACCTTGAGTGCTCAGCCTCACCCAAGGCTAGGAGGGACTTTCCTAACTCCACCCAGACGTTCGATGGGCTTCGATGACTCGCTCTGCTGTGAAGGAAGAGAGCCTTCCCCGTACAGGCAGACCTTGGCTGGGCTCCTGGAATCACCAAGGGCTGAAGACCCAGGCCCCGACCAAGAGCTCTTGTCTCAACTCCATGCCCCGTTCCTATTCTTGGCGAAGCTTCTGAAAAACTCATTGCCCCTCATGGTCTCCCATTTGCTCACCTGTCATTCACCTCTCCCCTGAAGTGACTCTACAGTCACTAACATGTTCATCATGACAGCCAGTGGGTGCGTGTCTGTTTCTCCACTTCTTGGTCTACCCTGCTTGTATCAGCTCCTTCTCATTCTACCCTACGTGTTCATGTCAGTCAGCGAACCTCCTATTACCACCTATAGGTACACATCCCAAAAGGTGGGACCTACAGAAACCACTCTTCCAAAGTCACAGACCTGTGTAGACTTCTGTGGACCCTCTGGAATATCTTGCAGGTATCTCACACTTCAAGACACACAGTGATCACCAACCACCTAGTTACCAGGGTTTCAGCCTTGACTGCTCTCTCCCTCTTCCACATGTATTCCTTTGCCTAGACCTGTCCATTCTACTTCCTGTATCTCTTTGAAATCTGTCTACCCTTCTGCACTACTGCCATCCCTATCCTATTCAAGGCCACACCATTGCTCAACTTCTGCCAAGGGCTCCTAAAGTTCCGCTTCCTGTTTACACTCTTGCCCCCTACAGTCTGTTCTGCACATAGCAACCCAAATTGTCTTTTAAAAACAAATCTGACTATTTCCGTACTTGATAATTTACCGTGTCTGACTTACCATGACCCTACAAGGTCTGGCCCTTCTTCCCTTCGCTCACTTTCTCTCACCTCACTCTTCCTAACCACTCACAATTGTCCAGCCAAGTGATCTCTCTTTCGTTCCCCAAACATGCCTACCACAGGGCCTTTGCACTTGTTTTCTCTGCCCAAAATGCTATGCCCCCAACTCTATACATAGTTGGTTTTCTTCTTTCAGGCCTCAGCTCAAATGTCACCTCACAAACAGGCCTTCCTTCCCCACCCTCTCTAAACAGGCCTCCTTCTACAGTTCCTTGTTTATGTATTTGTGTACTTGTTTATTTTCTAGTTCCCCAAGTAGAAGACACCTTATCTGCTGTTCATTTCAGTAGTCCCAATAAAATTAACTGGTATACACTTGACACTCAACAAACATTTGTTGAATGAATGAATAAGTACGGCTTACAAGGCCCTGGGGGATCTGTTGACCCTGCTTGCTTCTCTGCCCCAATTCCAGCCACACTCATGTTCCATGTTCCATGTCTCAAACATACCACACTCCTCCAGGGCCTGTACACATTCTGCCTAGACTATTCCTCTTCATCTCTCCGCCTAGCTTCATTCGGGGATCCATTTAAAAGATCACTTCCTGGCCCTGGCTGGGCGGTTCAGTTGGTTAGAGCATCGTCCCAACATGCCAAGGTTGTGGGTTTGATCCTCAGGCAGGGCACATACCAGAATCAACTAATAAATGCATGAATAAGTGGAACAACACATCCATGTTTCTTGCTCTCTCTCAAATCAGTAAATAAAGTTAAAAAAAAAAAATATCACTACTTCCAAGGAAGCCTCCCCTCACCCCCTGACAAAAATATCTCCATGCCATTTGTTTCTTCAATGTTCTGGATGTCGTCACATCGGGAAGCTGTAAGTTCCGCTAGGACAAGTATGTCTCTCTAAGCCCAGAGCCTTACCCCGAGCCTAAAATAAGTGCAGTCCTTAGTGTTTATTGACTGGTGATAACTGTGGAGACTGGGCATGTGCCCAAAGAGGTCACCACCACAGAGCAGCCCAAGCCAAGTGCTGAATGAATTGTACAATCCAGTTGTAAAGGAATTTGGTCTGAGGGTGGCTACAGGTAGGTAAGTAACAAAGCATTTAGGCAAACAGGGAGGAGACAGGAAGGCTTCCTGCGTATGTGTAAATTCCTTGGGGCAGGATTTACTGCGCATTTTTAGAGACACATCAATAGAGTGGAGAATTCCTGATTCATGCTGTGCAGGTACCTGAAGGCCTGGCCTCACTCCTTTACTCTGGACCCAAGTTCAACTATTTCTGAGTCTCCACCAGCTGATCCCATAGTAACTCCAACATAGTCCCGAATGAACTTTGTCATTCCCCTGTATCCTCACATCTCAGAGTTCCCCATCTTGGTTAAAGGTATTTTCAGGGTCTCTCTCTCCCCTTTACCCCAAATACCTCAATAAATAATAAAAACCTACTGCTTCTGTGCTGGCTGGTTGGCTCAGTTGGTTGGAGCATCATCCCGTACACCAAAAGTTTGGGGGTTGGATTCCTGGTCAGGGCACATCTCTCTCTCTCGTTCTCTCTCTCATCAATAACATATCCTCAGGTGAGGATTAAAAAAAATAAGAAATATAAAAACCTACTGCTCCTAAGGTTGTACCCACCCCACATTGCTGAGTGATCTACTTAAAATGCAAGTCTGTTCAAATGATTACCTTGAAGACTTCTCATGGCCTATAGGTTTAAAGTCTGCAAATTCCTCAGCATACCCTTAGTCCCGTGTAGTCTGTCCTACTCACCTCCTGCTGCTTCCCCACCCATTTCTATGTTCCAGCCAATCCCCAGACTGATCCATGTTCTGAAGCTTGCTGTTTGGGATGTCTAGTGGCTTCTTAGCTTACCCTAACCTGGTTCATCTCCCACTACGAGAAGCCTTTCCCAACCAACTCTCTTATCCTGGCCACCTGTCTCCTATGTCTCTCTCTCGTTTTTATCACCTGGTTTGGCAATTATTTTCCTAGAGGTCTGTGTACATCACAAATTGTGAACTTGGGGAAGTACAATTGTCATATTTCATGTTTGCATTCCAGCACGGATAAGAATTCTCACAGAGCTCTGTAAGAACAATAGCTCAGGTTTACCGGGCATGGGCACTAAGCTGAGTTTCACATGCACTGACTTGTCAGTCCTTGCAACAACCTAATGAGATAGGTACTATCATTATACCCAGTGACAACAGAGGAAACTGAGGCAACAGAGCCCATTTTCCCAAGTTCATTTGTCAAGTCCACAGATTCCAATTTAGATCTGATTCCTGGTCTTAACCACATAGTACTATGTACTCTAGAAATGTTTGCTAAAGATGAAAGAGCCAATAATGGTCCCAAAGTATATGACTCAAGGCTTTCCTCCTCGTTTAATCTTATCTTTTGAAGGGAGAGGGCTGTCATACACCCATTTCAGGACTCTAGGCACAAACCGACCGAGATGGAAGTCCTAGTCCAGGCATCTATTGCGGCTGGGAGGCCCTTTCCTCCAAAATGTAAAACGGGACTGTGAGAGCGGGCGGATATGGGCACACTCAGGAGAGTCACTACGTCGCGGGGGAAGGGTCTGGCCGGTGCCAGGCAGTCTCTCTCTGAAGAGGTGGGGGTAGGGGGGCGGTCCAGCGTGGGCTCCGGAAGCAGGAAAGGCGAGCAGGTGTGGGATCTAAATTAGGATGAGGGCGGGGAGGACGCTCTGCTTAGAAGGGCATAGCTCGGCATCCGCCCTCAGCGGAGGACCCTCATCTCGGGCGTTTCTGGGTTCGCAGGCCTGGCGCGGGCTAACACCCGTCCAGAAATGAGGAACGGAGGTTCAGATGAGCCCCTTCAGCTCCATAGATTCTTTTGCTCTGAGGTGTTAACTGCGCCCCACTTTAACTCTAGCCTCTTCCAGAAGTCCCTGCACACTTCAGGGTACACGCCGAGGTGGGGGGGGCGGAGAGCCGGGAGCCCCGAGGGAAGGGCGGGGGAGCCTGGGCCGGAAGGCGTCCCAGGCTCGGCTAGGAGCCGGCGCTCTCTTTAGACGCCACCCGTTGCCCCCGCCCCGGAGCCGGCCGGGACGGCTCAACGTCTCCGCCCCCAACGCACCGCGCACCTCACCTTGAACGCCGCCACACCCACCGCCATTCTATTGGGCCTGCCGGACCGAGGCGAGGCGGCGATTGGTTGAGATGGCTCCCGAAGGCCCCTCCCACATCCCCGCCCTCGTCCCCATCCGCCGGTACTTTGGCCGGCGGCGTGGCGTGGCGCCCCTCCTCCCCGCTCGGTCCCCGCCCCCTGGAGCAAATGCTGCCGAGCTGCGGCCGCGGGGCAGATGCACGCGCTCGGGCCCTTCTAGCAGGCGCGAGCCGTCGCTGGGCGCGCGAAAGCGAAAGAAGGAAGAGGAAGGGAGGGCGGGGGCGGGGTGTTGAAGAGGGGCGGGAGGAGGAAGAGGAGGAGGTTGGAGCGCGCTCGCGCTTGGCCTCGAGCCCGCGCGGAGGGAGGGGGCAGAGGGGCGCGCGCGCGCACGCTCGCGCTCTCGCTAGCTCCATCCATCCATCCTTCGCTCGCGGCACGCGCGCGCGCTCCGGGCTCGCGCCGCACCCCCCGCCCGGGAGAGGCGGGCTGGAGTGGGGGGCGGGGGGAGGGACGCGCGGACGGCGCGCGGACTGCGCGCGGGCGGGGTGAGGTGAGGAGGAGGAGGCGGCGACGGGACGAGAAGGGAGGGGAAGGGGCCATGGCCGCCCGGTGAAGCGGCGAGGCGGGGGGGCGCCCCGACCCCCCGGCCCCGGGCCCTGGGCCCCGGGGAGAGGCGAGGACGGACCGACGGACATGGGGCTCCGGAGCAGCCGCCGCCGCCGCCGCCGCCGGAGGACGCGGCCCTGAGAGGCCGCCGGGCCCCGGCGCGGCCCCCCGGGCGGGGTGAGTACGGGACGGAGACGAACGGGGGAGGGGCCTGCGGGGGGCGGGGGGCGGGGCCCAAGGCGGGGCTTGGGCCCCCTCCCCCCAGGTCTGGGTCAGCGCCCCTTCCCCTCCCCCCGGGCCGACGCGGAAACGCCCGGCTTCCCCCGGCTTCCCGGCCCGGCCGGGGGCCCCCGCTCTCCCCCTGTCTGGGTCCCCCCCTTGGGCGGGGCAGGGCCGACCGGGGAGGGGGCGCGGGGCCTTTGTTAGGGAGCCAGGCCCCAGCCCCCGGGACAATAGAGACACCCTCCCGGACTCCTCTCCCCGGCCGGCCGGGGCTGTCGGCGGGTGGGGAAGGAGAGAGACCGGGACGCGTCCCACTCTGCCCACTCTCTAAGGGTCGGTCTGTCCCGGACCGGCGCTGGCCTCCGGCGGCTCGGCTCTCCTCCCCCCAGTCGGTATGATGCAGCAGCAGTGCCGCAGGGACGGGGGAAGAGCCGAGGCCCGGCCTCCTACCTTCCCCAGTGCCCCTGGCTCATTTGTCAGTTCCCACCCCACTCTAGTCCGGCTGCTCCTTAAACTCATACCCACCGTTCAGAGGGGCCCCGGACTGTGGGCGCTGTTTCTGAATCCTTTGGTGGGGATTCCTGGACTTTGGGGCTCTTGGAGAGACTTCCGGGCAGGTCCTGAGGGAGGGAGGGTGGTTATCTAAGAGAAGAACAGGTAAGGGGAGTGCCCACTCCTGGCATGCCATCCTACCAGGCTCTACCCCCTCTTGCTCACGGTGACTGGAAATGCCCCTTCAGCTCTAGGTTTCTGTGGGCTCTACTCCCCTCCTGGAGTGGCAGGCTTATTTCAAGGGAAGACAGTGGGGTGAAGGTGGTAGGGTCCTAGGGCCATTCCTACTTCTGGTAGCAGTACCCCCCCAAGTGGACATCCTGGCTGAAAGCAGAGGTGACTCTGAGGAGAGCCTGGGGTGGGGGGGCAGCTGTATTTAGGAGTCTGTGCAGTTCTTTGCCACACCCTGTGGGGCCTTAGAGTTCCTTCTCCTCCCCCTGCTGCATTGCACCATGGGTATCAAAGAGGGGTTTGAGTTTTGGGGACCTGGGGTGAGCTGCTGCCTCCTATAGACCCAGGCTCTGATTGGCAGTAGAGTCCAGGGCCGGAGTTAAGGCCTGGGAAGGACTAGGCCGTCTTTGGGTTTCAGGCCCTGAAGGGACCATCCAGACTCAGTGAGCCTAGGCCTGAGGGAGGGGTATATCCTGATGCCAGAGTAAGCTCTGAGCAGTGAGGTACGGAGGGGAGGTGGCAGGGTGTAGAGGTGCCTTGGACTCATACCAACACCCCCACCCCCCTGTGTGCAGCCGTGTTGCCGCCCGCTGTGCTATGAGCAGTCAGAGCGCCGTCTCCACAAGAGTTTACAAATGAAAATGGAGGAAATGTCTTTGTCTGGCCTGGATAACAGCAAACTAGAGGTGAGGGCTCCCCCACGTGTGCCTCTAGTTCTTTCTCTTGATGTCTCCACGTCGCTATATCTGGCATCCACACCAAAGAGGAATTTGGGTAGTCAGCCTGATTCCTTAAAGGGAATAGGACCAGATGAAAAGGCCCAAGGATCAAGAAGAAGAAAGAAGGCAAAGTCAAGATGGGGGAGATGGCAAAGAAAGCATTATTTTTGGCCAGGGCCAGTTAGCTGGAGATTTGGTTGGTGAGAGTTGCTTTCAGTCCCGGGCGGCTGTGACTCTGGTGACCGAGGACGTTCTCCCCTGCACCCAGGCCATTGCTCAGGAGATCTACGCCGACCTGGTTGAGGATTCCTGTTTGGGATTCTGCTTTGAGGTACACCGGGCTGTCAAGTGTGGCTACTTCTTCCTGGACGACACGGATCCTGATAGCATGAAGGACTTTGGTGAGCTTCAGGGCTGAAGGAGGGCAGTCTGGCCCTGCCCTGGCCGCGCTTGGAGGCTCCTCGGGAGACGCCTCCAGATGTAGAGCCTGGAGTTCCTGTGAGCTTAGGCCGGGCGTTGGAAGAGGCCATGGGGCACAGGTGGGAACGAGGTGAGGGTCCCTTGCCCACCCTGATCGCCACGCCTCTCCTGTCCCCAGAGATCGTGGACCAGCCGGGGTTGGACATCTTTGGACAGGTTTTCAACCAGTGGAAGAGCAAGGAGTGCGTTTGCCCCAATTGCAGCCGCAGCATTGCCGCTTCCCGCTTTGCTCCCCATCTGGAGAAGTGCCTAGGAATGGGTCGGAACAGCAGCCGAATTGCCAACCGCCGGTGAGGGCTTCGCCCCTGCTAGAACCAGAGCTGCTTGTCTTTTGCAGTTTGTACCGTGACGTGGTCCCCTGAGGGCATTCATAGGACACGCAGGGTGGGTCGTGCTTGGCCCCAGATGTTCCACTGTGTGGGGGCAAGAGAGAGGTGGCAGCCTTGGCCCTTTTCCTCCCTCCTCTTGTCAGGATTGCCAACAGCAACAGTATGAACAAGTCTGAGAGTGACCAAGAGGATAATGATGACATCAATGACAACGACTGGTCCTATGGCTCAGAGAAGAAAGGTGTTTGGGGATCTGGGGAATCTTGGGGGGCATTGGGGTGAGGTGGGCCAGCAGGAATTGGGTTTGTAACGATCACAAGTTATCTTCAATGAGGGGGGAGATGTAGCTTTGTACTTTTCTTTCGGTGCTCTTAGATTAGATTGGGAATTTAAAGTGACCCTGCCCTTTATCCTTTTGTCCTACACAGCCAAGAAGAGAAAATCAGACAAGGTGAGAGCTGGGGCAAGCATGAGGGAAATTTGGGCAAAGGACGGATACCCTCCCCTTTGGGCAGGGAGTCCTCAAGTATCTTGACTCAAGTCTGAGGTCATTGGGTGCCTCTGGGTTCTGGGATGAGGGTGTCTGTGGTGGGCAGGAGGGCAGCAGAGGCCTTGGGGGTTGGGGGAGGTGGATGTGGGTAAAAAGAGGAGGAATTTGAGGATGTTTCTTTGTCAAATCTTTTTTCCTTCCCTGGGTTCTCGGCTCCCCCTTATCGTTACCCTTTCCCCAAAGCTATGGTATCTCCCATTCCAGAACCCCAATTCCCCTCGAAGATCCAAGTCTTTAAAACACAAAAATGGTAAGTGGGGCTGGAATAACGTTAGTGATTCTGGCTGTGTTTTCTGGGAGTCATTGCTGGAGGGTGGAGGTGGGAGGCTTGGGGGACGGGGGTATCGAGGGAGGGCCTGTGATCCTTCTGTCACCCCCACTTCCTCTCTGGTTATTTTCAGGGTTCTCTGTCTGTACCTCTGCATCAAACACCCTTCCCCTTCTTTTTTCTTCTTCAGGGGAACTTAGCAATTCGGATCCTTTTAAGGTGAGTGAGTAGGGGCTGCCCCACTTACGTCCTGCCTCATTTTCCTTGTGGTGGGTTGGGTGGGATTGAGACAAGTGGGGATCAGAATGTAGACAGCCAGAAGCACTTGATGGGGTGTTTTGGTCTTGCATTGGAAAACTGCTGGGAGGGGTTTTTTTTTGTTGTTTTTTTTTGTTTGTTTGTTTGTTTTAAAGATTTTATTTCTTTTGAGAGAGAAGGGGAGGGAGGGAGAAAGAGTGAGAGAAACATCAATCTGTTGCCTCTTGCACACCCCCAACTGGGACCTGGCCCACAACCCAGGCATGTGCCCTGACTAGGAATCGAACCAGCCCCCTTTCGATTCACAAGTTGGTGCCCAGTCCACTGAGCCACACCTGCTAGGGTCTGCTGGGAAGTTTTAAGACATCCTCACTTAGACTGGATTGAGAGAGACTGGTTCTCCACCCCATCCCTACCCTCCTTTCTTTGGCTGCTGCTGCTCTAACCTGTACCTCTGGTTTTCCCCCAGTATAACAACTCAGCTGGGATCAGCTATGAGACCCTGGGACCTGAGGAGCTTCGTAGCCTGCTCACCACGGTGAGGGGCCAGGGAAGGGGAGGCCTCTGGGAGTGGGATGGCACCACCGGCAATGATCAAGGCCCTGAAGGAGGCTGGTGATGTAGCAGTCAGGGCCATATAGTTCTCTCTCTGGAATCAGGGTTCCTGGCCAGTGGTGGTCTGGGACTTTCTGCTCTGGACACGTTGGGACCATTTGTGCTGTGCCATCTTGAATTTTACAGAAGAAAACATTTAGTGACTAGAGTAGGTTCCCCTCCATCCCTCCTTTCAGCTTATATTCCTCTTCCAGCAATGTGGGGTGATTTCTGAACACACCAAGAAGATGTGCACAAGGTGAGCTCAGAATCTAGAAAGGGGGCCAGGGGGCCACCCTGCACACTCACCCTGGGCGTGGGTCAGAGTACCCCGGACTTGAGCAGTGGGACTCCCCTTTAATCTAGGAGCTCTCCGTTCAACCCTTCCCTACTGCCCATCCCTCCCATCTCTGCTGAGGGGAGGGACTTCACTTGAGTTTCTCAGACTCTTCTGCCTTGTCAGGGTCTGATCATTCTCTCCCTACCAGGTCCCTGCGCTGCCCCCAGCACACAGATGAGCAGCGGCGAGCCGTGCGGATTTACTTCCTTGGACCCTCAGCGTAAGTGACCTGCAGGAAGGGTGGTGGGTTGTGGAAGGTTAGGATGATGATTGGCATCTGTAAAGCCCCTCTCTGGCCCCTCCCCTTTCTAGCGTCCTTCCAGAGGTGGAGAGTTCCCTGGATAATGACAGCTTTGACATGACTGATAGCCAGGCCCTGATCAGCCGGCTGCAGTGGGACGGCTCCTCTGATCTCTCACCCTCTGATTCAGGCTCCTCCAAGACGAGTGAGAATCAGGGATGGGGTCTAGGTAGGTGACCCAGCTGGGCCCAAAGCAAAGGAGCGGGATCACCTTGTGTTCTGCCACAGCCCTGCCCTCATACCTCGTGCATCTTTCTCTTCAGGTACCAACAGCTCCGAGTCACGGAAAACGAAGAAAAAGAAATCCCATCTGAGCCTGGTAGGGACTGCCTCCGGCCTAGGCTCCAACAAGAAGAAAAAGCCAAAGCCACCGGCACCCCCGACGCCCAGCATCTACGATGACATCAACTGACTTGGGTGCAAGGGATAGCCTTTGGCTAAGCAGAGCCCTCTCTCCCAACCCCCACCCAGGTGGCATAACCTGGCAAATGGACGGCTGCTGGGGGTCTGGGCTTGAGAAGCTTGGTGGGCCAGGCAGGCAGAGGATCCAATTATGCGCCCCTGGGGGGTGTCAGGGTCCTCTGCAACGGAGTACAGCCCCTCGGCATGCAGGACTCAGACCTGGACATATTATGCCTTGGACATAAGTTTGGTGGGGAGGCGGTTTTCATATTTATTCTGAGTTACTGGATGTCCAGCTAGGCCAGGGGCCTGACCTGGGCACTCTGCCAGGGCACTGCCTGCCCCCCACCCCAGGAACTGGACTAAGCCCTGCCGAGGAGCATTATGGCTACCCGGGAGGCTGTGGGTTAGAAGCTGAGCCTGGAGGGGGCCTCCCCCAGCCGCCCTCAGCAATGTGAATGGGTCCGGTGCTTGGAGCTGAGGGGCAGGGCTGGGCGTGTCCTGTCTGTGTGCAGAATCCTATCAAATGCCCCAAGTCCCAGGGGTAGGCAGGCACAGCAAGCTGTCTGCTGAGGTAGGCATCCAGAACTGCCGCCGCCTTCCCTGCCCCTCACAGGGGCAGCCCTTTCCCCTCAGTCCCCATGGGCCTCATCGGCAGCAGGAGCTGTCCTTTTGTTGGGTGCCAGGAAAGGGCCTCCAGCCTCTACAGCTTCAAAGAATGGGTTAGGGGAGGGTAGTACGAGGGAGCTGTGTATCAAATAATGACTCCCCCCTACCTTTTCTCCCTGACCCAGGGCTGGTGAGGAGTGGGGCCCCAAGGTGAGAGGGAACGGTGCTGCTTTATTTGAAATGTTTTCTTACCTCATTCCCTGCCCCAGGAAGGGGCTCAGCCTCACCCTCCTGGGGTGGCCCCATGTTCCTCCTGCCTACCCTGCCCCACTGCCCTTCCGGGGCAGCCCATGTTCCCAACTGCTGCTTGCCACCCCCCCTCTTTCACCTTGACCAGCTTCAGTTCCTCTCTCGATGCTCCTGCCTCCGAAGCCTGCCCCGTTTCCCCTTCCTTAGCCGCTTTTAAGTTATTTATTCTGTACTTGTGGTTTGGGGCTCTGAGGAAAATCCTGATCTTTTACCTCTTCCCCTTTGCTAGGAGTAGGGTGGGAAGAGAGGGTCGTCTGTGCTCTGGGTTATCAGCGGAGGGGAAGGGGTATCATGTCTAGGCATTGCCCCTCTGTGGACTGTCATGCCAGTGTGCCCACCTGCCTGGTCTACATCCCGAAGAGATGTACCGTCCCACCTCCATGTGGGCACCATCACTCCCAGGAGCCGAGCTGGAGGAATGCAGTCCGGGCTGGGAGCAGAGCTGACTGTCGTGGGTGGAGCTGACCCTAAGCCACGTTCTCTGGCATTTGCTGGATGTGTCCCCTGCCCTCCTCTCAGGAGGAGTTACCCCACATCGGGTAGCGAGTACCCAGGACTGGTTGGACCCATTTGGGTTAGGGGTCCTAGAGGGTTAAGGGAACAACGGGGATGGGGTTGTAGCACCCTGTCTGGAACCCTGACCTCCCCCTGGGGTGGTTCTGCTTGTGGCTGAAGTCTGGTTACAAATTGGTTTTTAACCCAAGAATTGTGATTATTTTTTAAAAAAGCCAAACAGATTTTGGCAGGAGTTAGAATAAATCCTGGGGCCTGGGCTCCTCTGTTCTTGAACCTCCATAGTCTTCTCCCTCTGAGGGGAAGCCAGAGGGAAAGGAGGCTCTCAGCCAGTCTCCAGCCTGCTTCCAAATGACCTCTTGGAAGTAGGTTGAAGGTGAAGGGAGGAAGGCCAGGGGCCACTCTTCCTTCTGAGAGGCAGCTGCAGTTCAGGCCCTAATATACCCTTTCCCTTCTGGCCTCTCCCTTTCCCCTTCTGGTTGGAGGAGGGAGAAGTGGGAAGTAGTTTGGGAACTGGTTTGTCCACATCCACTTCCCCATTGTTCCTCGGCCCGCCCTCAGGGCAGAGCCCCCTGCCCAGGCTGGGTAAGAGGTGGGCTTGGTCCAGCAGGGACCCTGAGGGAACAAACCCCTTTCCTTCCTGGGAGAGTATGCCCCCCTACCATGTAGTTTAACAGGGGCTAGGAGCTCCCCCCTCCCCTCCCTCTAACAGCAGGCTGTGTGGGTTTCAATTCCCATCCTTCCCACCCTGGCTAGGTGTCCACCCTGTATCCTATCATGTGTCTGAGTGTGTGTGGGGGGGTTCTGTACTAATTTCCATGGCCGGTGGCTTTTCCTTCCATGCATCACTCCCCCCCGCATGCCCAGGGGCCACCCGCCTGGCATTACCGCATGCTGGGGTCATTGGGGGAGGGGGGGTGGGGCTCACGCTGTCCTGTGGTCTTGAGATTTTTATTTTTGCATATGTAATCCATCTTGTACAGGTAGCTAACTTTGTAAACGCTGTGTATTTCCCCTGCCCCCATGGCTGCTGGTGTAAATAAACTGCATCTCCCATTGGTAGCGGGGCCTACCCACCCTCATTACCATGTTGCTGGGGGCAAGGCCATTCTCTTAATATCACAGGAGGCTCCACAGCCACAAAATGGAACTTTATTCAGTCAGACACTGCCCCTACCCCCCACCCAAGACCCCCAGAGGCAAGGGCCAGGGGCACAGTACTCCACACTCCTTGGAGCTGGGCAGGGCCAGCACTGGCTGAGGGCCAGCCATTTCTTGCTCACAGCCTCAGGCCTAGGGTAGCAGCAGCTGTGGCCTGGCCTCTCCCAATGCTGGGGGCTTGGCTTTGTGCCCCAACCCCCTTCCTGACAGAGCTCTCTAAAGGACTATTAAGAGGGTGGAGGAAAAAAAAAAAAAAGCAAAGTGCTTTGAAAAAAGGGGGAACACTGGAAACTGTCCAGAACATGGAGGACACCCTATTCCTGCTAAAGGGGTAGAGGGAGAGGCAGTGAGCTGCCTACGGGGCAACCTGACACAATCTTCATTCCTGCCTGTGCGATTTTAGCCTCAAACGATGGATATTCCACTAAGGAACTGAGAGATACTCCAGGTTCCCTGCAGAAGTGTGCCAGGGCCATGCTGAGCTGCCCTGGCAGGTAGCCCTGGGTCCTGAGGGGCAAACATGCAGGACAATGGGAAGAGCTAGGGTCACAGGTAGGAGGGAATCCTCAGAGCCCAGGCCCTCCACCCCACTGAGCTTGGCCACCAGCATGGCTCTGAACTTCAGGACCCTAAAAGTGAAGGAAGATGACATCCTTGTTTCTACCTGAGTTGTGCTTACGCAGAGGGGATGTCTATACCCTTGTGGACATGAAGGGGCTGAAGAGGACCCACCATATCCTTTCTACCCCTCCCTCCCAGGCCTTTGGGCCCTGGTCTGGCCAGGAAACAGGGGGGGCTATAAAGGAGGAAGACCATGCCTTTCATTTTCTCCCTATGTCCTTATCGTCCATACATCCCAAATACTAGGAAGCTGAAGAAGACAGTGACCCCCACCAGGGAGACAGTGGCAGGTGCTGTGAAGAACTGGCGGTAATTGATACGGAAGTACCAGACCACACCCAACAGCACCACAAACACAGGCACCATGAGGCTGCCCACACTGACACCAAGGCTGGGGGACTCAGTGGCTGAGGAGGGGGCCAGGGAGGCTGAGGGGCCTGGAACAGCTGCCCCTGGGGGTGAGCGGTGGCAGTGAATCACACAGTTGTTGGTAATGTTCAGGGAACGCAGTGTTTGGGCCGGGTCCTGCAGCAGGCGGCCCTGGTAGATCAGTTTCATCTGGCTCTCTTGTCCAGGGAAGTATTTACTGTAAGGAGGAAAGAGAAGGAGAGACAGAGGGCAAGGACTGAGAAGACAAACAGGCCTGAACCAACAAAGCAGGGCAATGGGGGGGGAAGATTGGGTGGGTTTCAAAGAAATCTCACCCATTCATAATAGGGTGGGGCCTGACACCTCCCCACTGCCCCTTGTCTACACCAGCCTCCTCGGGGGCAACCCAAGGCTGTGGACATGCAGTGCGACCAGCCTCCCACTTTCCAGCTCACTCACCTCTTTAGGGTACCCACAGTATCTTCTGGCCTGGCCACAGCCAGCTCCTCGGTGTCATTGAGGAATTTGAGCCGTACATTGATGAGGCTGGGGCTGGCAGGCAGGGAGATGCTATCCTCAGACCTCAGCAGAGCTGGTGGACTGCCGCTCTCTGCACCCACGTGTCTCTTGGGCAGGCCTTGGATGTCAAGCAGATGCTCAAGGCTGGGCTCAACACCGCCCCCAGCTCCAGGCTCCCCTGTGGGGTCTCCACCTTCTCCAGCCTCTTCAGCCTTCTCATCATTACCCTCTGATGGATGCGGAAGTTCAGTTGGCTCTGGGCTGCCTTGGCCTGCCACCAGATGGTCCACGTGCCCCAGGTGGAGGACGGATGTGTCGCCAGCTGACACAATAGTGCCCAGGAGCTGGCTGCTACTGCTGTCTGCTACATAGGTAGAGAGCCAAGCTAGGACCAAGGCTAGAATCAGCACCACCACACCTGCCACCACAGTCACCTCATTACCCACACCCTCAATAAGGGTGACATCAGAGAGTTCCATGGCCTGGCTGTTGACCGGGTCCACACTGCAGAACAAAGGGGGATAACATCAGCAGGGCCTCTGGGGCTGTAACCAGAGTGCAAGTGTGTTTAGGCTCTAACTGACCCAGCCCTGAAAGAAAACAGAGTCCACTGTCCTACAGAAGGGGAACAGACTTTTCTAACCCCGAACCCCCCACCTAAAGCTGATGACTGGCCCTTCACCTCTATGGTGAAACTTCCAGGCTGCACACCCTTCCCCTCACATCCCAACCCCCCAGAGAGCAGGAGTTATTAGGAAAACCTTACAGCTTTGTTGCTGGTGTGACTGTTTGTTGCTTTTTTGGTAGGTGGGGAAAACATCTGCTTCTTTGAGCCCTGAGTCTCGCTTGGCCTTCTGTCACTCCGTGAAGCAGCTGCGCCCCTTTGAGGAGCCTCCAAGGTGACCGCAGAGATCCAAAAGCCCATAGTACTTTATTCTGGGGCACTTTTGGAGGTAGAGTGCAACCACTCTTGCCAGACTGTCTCATTGAAAACCCTGTCTCACTCATGGTCAACTATCTAGACCCAGATGTCAAGAGCCAAAGAAAATTAATTTATCATCAAAAGCAGAGTCAGATCGCCCCAAAGGGACAAGAGTCAGAAAACCCCAGAGGCCTGGTAGAGGTCATCAGCAGACACTACGCAGCAGACATTGTGTCTGCCTCCTCTCAAGCTCTCCTGGCAAGCTCTGGGGAGCAAAGTGGGACAGGCACCAGGCACACCTCCCTCCGGGGTCACTATAGGCTCTCAACTGAAAAACCACCACCTGAGTGGTACAGATTTGGAAGGCTCCCAAAATAGCTGTCACAGTGCATAGCTCAGTCTCTCCTTTTGTACTGTGCAGGCTCTCCCTCAGCAGTTTCTTAGAAAGGTAAGGATCTCGGCTTGCTCCTTGGAGTACCTATCCTTTCCCTTGGAGAATTTGCTGCTTTCACTGCTGTCCCTGGGCAAACCCAGTCTAATGATTATCATTACCAGACTATTCTCACAGCAACTGTAAAACTTCATTACATTCATCTACCTGTCCATCTCCCTCCACTAGACTCCTGTAAGACAAAGATCACGTGTTCATCTCTGTGTACTGTAGTGCCCAGCATAATACCATAGTAGTTGCTCAAAGAATGTTTGTGGAACCTATCAAAATCTGCCTACTTTCCACATCTTTATGTAGTACGTGGGTCCTGGAGTCGGGAGAAAAAAAATTTGTAATCCTCGTCTTGTCCCTTTCTAGCTCTGAAACCTCGGACAGCTTTGCCTCGCAGCCTCAGCTTTCTCATCAGTAAAGTGGGGAGAAAAATAGTACCTACCTCATAAGGTTGTTTTGAAGATGCCGGGAAATCATCGAAGCAAAATACTTAGCAGAGTGCCTGGCACATTGCAATTGCTCGATACATAAACGGTAGCAATTACTTATCACTTCCACAACTAACCCCGGCTGGTAAGGAGGTTAATGTCATTAACCCCGATTTACAGAAAAGGAAACTGCGGCGAACAGAGGACAAAAGCAGAGGTACAGACACAGGGAACTTTCGTGGGCCCGGGGCCGGGCCGGACCCCAGGTCTCCCGCCTCAGAGGCCTTCGCTCTCTCCTCTGCCTGTGAGCGACCCAGATCGCGCGGTGAGGGGGTGTCCCTGCCTTTTCTGAGGCGAAGGCTCCGCTTTTGGGCGATCCTATTCTCGCGGCACTGGAGAAGGGGACCGTAGGCCCACCCGAGCCGAAACGTTGCCTGGCGCAGCCGCCGTGCACAAGCCCACTTCTCACAGTCGGTGAGGGGTAGAATCCGGTGAGGGGGTCACAGACCATCCACACCCCTCACACTTCGGGGCGTGGCCAGGAGCCTGTGGGCGGGGCTTGAGTACGCGGGGAGTCATGGGAAACTAAGAGGGGCTTGACCGGTACTATGTCTCAATACGGAAAGAGATCCTCACCTGAAGCGGCCAGACTAAGTGTTTTGACTTCGCCAGGACGGCCCATGGACTCACCTTTCCGTAGGGGCCGGAGAAGGGGCTGGCTACCCCCGATTCTGCCCAGGGTCCAGTCTCTTCCGGCTTCTCCAGGAAGCTGTTAAGCCAAAGACAGGAAGTCCCGCCTCCGCGCCTTGCACTGATGATGCAAAAGCTACGTAAGGCGGGCTGACGTAAACGTATTCTTTAAAAGGACAGGTTTGTCAGCGGAAGGAGGGGCGGAGTCACTATTGGCGGGATCTTGGCTCTCCGGTTCAGGGCCACGCCCAGTGGGCGGGGTCCGAGGAGCTCAGGGTTGAGGGGCAGGGCCAGGAGGGAGTTGGGGGAGGTGCTTGGAAGGGGGCGTGGTATCAAGTCTGGAAGATCGAACGGCCAGTTACAAATGGGCAGAACTCCAGCAGCACTTCCATCTTTGCAGCCTTGTTCTTTCGGCCTCGTTCCAAACGCCTGGTCTGATAGGATTTATTACTGCTCCAGGTTAGTTGGGTCAGTAAGGACTAGTCTCTCTGAGTTCCAAGAATTCAGGAGTATTCGGGAGACAAACAGGGAGACAATTTAGTCACTATGCGGTGCTCCGAGAATGCGGCCCCAGGTGGTGTGGTTCTTGGGTAAATTATGCAAGAAAGCATTTCAAAGAAGGTACAGATTCAGCGCAGGTTTAGAGCACAAGAAAAGCAGGAGCCTTCCCCCCGCCCCAGAAGGTTCAGCTTCCAAGAACTTATCCCACATTTTTGCTTTTAATTTTTTTTCTAAAAATGTGCTGGGATTTTGTTGTTTTCTGGTGAACTATGGATTGAAGTGTGAATGATGCAGACAGGAGCAAAGTCATAAGCGAAGAGCTTGGTGGTTTTCACCAACAGAACACACCGGTAGAACCAGCATTCTAATCAAGAAATAGTAAATGACCCATAACTCCCCTTCTAGTCCTCTTCCAGCCACTAATTTACAGAGTAGTCATTATTTTAAAAAAAATTATTTTTAAATTGATTTGAGAGAGAGAAACGTTGATTTGTTGTTCCACTTATTTATGCATTCATTGGTTGAATCTTGCATGTGGCCTGATGGGGAATTGAACCCACAACCTTGGCCTATCCAGAGATGCCCTAGCCAACTGAGCTACCTGACCAAAGCTGGTATTCACTATTCTGACTTCTGTCACCATAGATTAGATTTCTCTCTTGCTGTACTTTGTATAAATGGGATCAAAAAGAATGTACTCTTTGGTGTCTGGCTTTTTTCTTTTTAAATCTTTTTATTATGGTAAAATGTACATAAAATTTACTACTCGAGCCATTTTAAGTGGCTAATTCAGTGGCATGAGGTACATTCACAACGCTGTGCACCCATCACACCATTTCCTATACCCATTCCTCCTCCCGCCTCTGTTCTAGGTATCTCATGCAATGTTTGTCTTTTAGGGTCTGGCTCCTTTCACTGAGCATGTTTTCAAGGATCATTCATGTTGTAGACCATATCAAATTTTATTCCTTTTTAAGGCTGATTAGCATTCCATTATATGTATATCCCACATTTTCTTTATCCATTCATCTGTTAATGAACATTTGTGTTTTTTCCACCTTTGGGCTATTGTGAGTAATGCAGCTATGAACATTCATGCGCAAGTATCTGTAAGAGCGAAAAGTCGCTCTTTTCAATTCTTGTGTGTGGTTTCTTTTACTCAACAATATGTTTTTGAGATTGAAGGTATTGTTTTAATTTCTGCATATATGTACCTTTTGGGTTTAAAGCTTAGTGTTTTTATTTTGAATGACATAGCATGGGGCACCATAGTACAGTTAAACAGAATTTTGAAGAATGAGTAGAGATTTACCAAGCAGGGTTCCAAACAGAGAGAGAGTAACAGGTTCAAGGCCTCTCAAATATTTGAGGAAATGAACAAACCAATAAGTTGAACCACTGTCAATCCTTTTGAGTTTATTATATGCTAGGAAATGTGCTGTATATTTATATGATTTTTTAAAAAGATTTTATTTTTAGAGGGAGGGGAGGGAAGGAGAAAGAGAGGGAGACATCAGCGTGTAGTTGCCTCTCCCGTGCCCCCTACTGGTGACCTGGCCCGCAGCCTAGCTATGTGCCCTGACTGGAATGGAACCGGCAACTCTTTGGTTCATAGGCTCATGCTCAATCCACTGAGCTACCCCAGCCAGGGCCGGAAGTCTCTTTTTTTCTCATGTTTTTTTCTTTTATTATTCCAGTATCCCCCAAATGTATTCCAATGCCTGCATGCATCAGGTACTCATTAAAGATTTATTAAATGAATGATGGATGGATTCAGAGAAGTTGGGGAAAGAGATTGAGAGTTTGAGAGAATTCTCTCATCTGCTAGTCAGCTGTAAAGTCTTAAGAGTGAAGAAAATGGATGGAAGAAAGAAGGATTGGCTAGGGATAAGATTGTCTTGGGATGCTCAGCAGCTGGGATGAAGGGTTGGAAAAAGTGGAAGTTGAGTCTGACAAGAGATATGTTTTGTGAGTTGGTACAACAAAGGACAATATGCAGTTAAGGGTATTTTGAAATTGGGGCTTTCAGGCTTCAGTTTGAGGTTGGGTGTTTTTCTTGAGAGGAAAGAAATAATTCTGCAACTGGGACTATATTACTGCCCCAAACTGGTTCTTTTTTAAAAAACTATTTTATTCATTTATTTTTAGAGAGAGGGGAAGGGTGGGACAAAGAAAGGGAGAGAAACATCAATGTGTGGTTGCCTCTCACACGCCCCCTACTGGGGACCTGGCCCACAACCCAGGCATGTGTCCTGACTGGGAACTAAACCAGCGACCCTTTGGTTCGCAGGCCGGCACACAATGCACTGAGCCACACCAGCCAGGGCAAAACTGGTTCTTTTAAATATAATAATAATTAACAGTATTTTAATGGATCTTAACTCCATAGGACATTTTCATAATATAGTTTATGAAATGTTTCTTTTTCTTAAACTGTTGAACTTAGGTGTTTTTATACCTTTGTGTGCAATTAAGATGGCAACAGAATAGTGACTGTATTTATAAATTCTGGGATGCTGCCTTCACTAAATATGTTTACAGTAAATCTGTTTTATTAAAAAACTAAAAGTGCTTGGGGGGATAAGATTGACGGCATTTAGGGTACAAACTTGTAATGTGTAGTAAAGAAGCCGCTCTAATGCACAGGGTAATGAATACAGTCGATAATACTGTCCTGTAATGATGCAGCATGATAATATTCCTTCAATGGTCATCACGTTACGACATACACATGCATCAAAGTCACACACTGCACATCTCAAATTTACAAATTGTGATATGTCAAATGTATCAAATATAAAACTTTAAGACACAGAAAGTGCTCCTTTCCTAACCACTACATGTGGTTTCATGTTTGCCAAACCGACGGGCCAGAGATTTTCAACCCGTGTGCTGCACGAATTTGTACAGCGTGCAGCACCTGACTGTGGAGTGAGGACACTGACCTCTTTTCCCTTTGATGGTCCAATGAAATGACATCAGCCAACACAATAGTAGCCGTCTGGTGTGAATGAATCAAAATTATGCCTTTTTTTTTTCTTGTCAGATTGGCAAAAAACCATATTTTTTGATGTGCTGCAGAATTTTACTAGTTTATGTGTGCCATGAGATGAAAAAGGTTGGAAATCGCTGCAATAGGCAATGAGTGTCTGCTCCTTTAATTTGCATTCATTGGATTACCAGTGAGTTTGCACGTTTTTCATATTTCATCAACTAGTTTGTAAATTAACTCTTTGGGCCTTTTGCCTTTTCTTCCCTTAATTTTGTTTTTTTTTTAATTTCACAAGAATCCACAGTAGAAAATTCAAATACAGACCATTAAAAGCCCCACTGGCGCAGTCCCCATGCCCTGGGTGCGCACCTGCCTTCCTTTCTTTTCCTGTTCCTCCATAATCATGGGTTTTGTTGTGTTATGTTTTGTTTTGTTTGTGCTGTACATATTGGATCCCGACGTGTTTTCCTCCTTAGCAATAGTCTCGAAGATGTTTCCAAGGCAATATGCATGCTATTCACTTGGAATCCCTTCCCGGTTCTTTCCTGCTGAGGGCACTGCCCTGTGCAAGGGCGGAGCTGTGTCTCAGCACGGGCTTGGGGACCGCCTCCCACTTGCCGAGTTGTCGCAAGCAATGCTGGGATGAGACTCCCTTATGCGCCAGCCTTTTGTGTAACTGAGGAAGAGTGCTTAAGGGTGCTGTTAAATTGCCCACCAAAGAAGCCGTTTCCTTTCCCACCGATAGGAGGTGCCAGAACTTATTTCTCCATGTCCTCACAGGCCTTGCATATTACCAATCTTTAAGATGTCCCCTAATCTAGAAGAATATCATATTGCTGTTTCAATTAGTACTTCCCTGATTGCTGGTGATGTTGACTATCATTCACGTGGATATTTGAGTGTCCGTTCTCTGCTAGTCACTGGAGAGGCACCAAGTCAACAATGGTAATAAAACAGATGTCATTCGGCCCTGGCCCGGTGGCTCAGTTGGTTGGAGTGTCGTCCTATGCACCAAAAGTTCACGGGTTTGATCCCTAGTTAGGGCACATATCTAGGTTACAGGTTCAGTCCCCAGTCTGGGCATGTATGGGAGGCACCCGATCCCTGTTTCTCTTTCACATTGATGTTTCTCTGTCCCCCCATTTCCTCTCTCTCTAAAATCAATAAAATCATCCTCAGGTGAGGATTCAAACAAACAGATATCACGCCTGCCCTCACAGATGAAGGGAATAACATCTTTTAGCTGTACCCCATTTTTCAATGTTTTTTGCCTTTTATACGTGTTAATGATTCGGTGTTTCTGTAACACCAAATCTAAACTTTTTCTGTGTCCCGATCTACTATTCTTTTCTTTTATGCTTTTACACTGGGAAATCTTCTCCTACCCCCAATGATGTACATTATCACATGTATCTTTTGTTTTCTTTAAATGGATATCTTGTCATAGTTGTAAATATGGCAGAAAAAGCCGAGCTCAGCGGGGTGAGCCTGCTGTGAGGGGCAGGCACCTGAGCCTCCTCCCTGGGAGGGCGGCTCCCAGCTTGGAGCCCTCTCAGGACTGGTGAGAATTTCCCTCTCTCCTCCCGGCCTTTGGCTCTCTGAAATTAAAGTGAAAATGTCCCGAAAGGAGAGGTTGCTGCTCTGCCTAAGGAGGTAAAAGCCTGTCTCCGTGTTGCTCAAAGCGCATTTCTGCAGATGCAACTCCACGGGGCAGGGGCAGCTGGCCACAGCGGCAGGAGGCCACCCCAGGGCTCCAAATGGTCATGGCACCGAGGGTCCCAGAGTCCCTCAGTGAAAGGACAGGAGTGCAGGCCTCTGGGAGCCCTTCCTTGGTTCCCTCCTGAGGAGGGTCCTACAGTTTCAGGGGCTGGAAGGGGCCTCACATTGTTCTGACACCCTTTCTGCTATCACACGAGTAACAGTTGCTCAGTGCAGAAAACTTGGGGACCGTAGAGGAGGGCAACATGGGGAAAATAAACAGGGAGTGACAGGCATCTCAGTCACATTTCAGCCCAACAACATCCACACATTGCTACTGTGCATAACTCATTTATTTGCGATCGTAAAAACTAGCTTGGCTTGAAAAGCTTCCTCTTAAGGATGAGTGGGGGTGCATTTGACTCTGGAACCAGAGGAGGAAGCGAGAGAGAAAGGGGGGACAGCTGGTGGCTGGTCCTCCTGTCACGGGCCCTCAGAGCTCACAAGTGTGGTGACCACTGTTTAAGACCCCGTGCGTCGGGGGGAGGTGCAACACAACCGTACACGGGTCCTGGGTGTCATGCATTTCTTCCTCAACAGCCATCGGTTGAAATGCCTGTTCAAGCAATGTGGTGCCAGGCTCAGCCTGCTTGAGGCAGACACAGGCTCTTACTTAGGTCTGACACCAAGAAAAGTTACCTGCTAGGTTGGGCAGATAGTGCTAGTGAGCTGTCTTAAGGATAAAATCAGCTTCAGCCAGGATTTAAAAAAAGAAAAAAAATGAAGGGTATACCAAGGAGGGGGCACTCCGGGAAACAGAGGGTTTTAAGAGCATGGGTTTCATGCTGGTGTGACTCAGTGGATTGAGTCCCGGCCTGCGGACTAAAAGGTCACCAGTTCAATTCCCAGTCAGGGCACATTCCTGGGTTGCAGGCCAGGTCCCCAGTTCAACCAACCGATCAATGTTTCTCTCCCTTTCTTTCTTCTTCCTCCTCTCTCTAAAAATTAAATAAACAAAATCTTAGGGGGAAAAAAAAGAGAGAGCATGGGTTTGAAGATCAGTCCATGAGGTCCTCCCTTCAAATGACAATGGCAATGCAATGGCATTGAGGCCGAGTCTGTCACTCTTGAGGAAGCTGAACAGATACAGGTGGCAGAGGATGGGGGTGCAACAAGGGTCACCGCCCTGTTGCTTGGGGCCTGGGTGGGTGAAGGAGCCATCACCCACCTAGGCAAAGAAGAGATGGGTGAAGGCTGAGTCTGCAGACCTTCCCATCAGAGTGGAGCTGAAGCTTAGGTCAGGCTAGAGGTCAGCTGTTGGCTCAAGCAGCCAGCACAGGGATGAGCTGACCCAGGAGGGAATGCAGAGTGTGGCCAGAGGGCCAGCGACTGGTTCTCTAGGGCTGAGGGATGCGATGGATAAAGAAAGCAGGACCAGCTGTGGGAGCAGCCTGGCATGGCGCTCATTGGATGTGCCCCTCCACACGAAGCAGCAAGTAGTCCCTGAGGAGCTGAGGCAGGGGCAGGCGGGCGGCGGCCTGTCGGCAGCGGTTACCCAACTGAGCTCGCACAGCCAGCCGGGCCAGGTGCTGCAGCTGCCTTGGCTGGTTCACCATGCTCAGGGCCGAGCTGTAGAAGGCTTCGTGCTCCTAGCTAGGAGTGGAACAGGGTCAGATGGCCCAATACCCTTGACTCTGCCCTTCTAACTGGGGGCCACCTAGTGGTAGAGCCCTGGGATTTTGCAACAAGTAAAATTTGGTGCATCCTGAAGGACTCAGATTCCGAGCCAGAGAGCTGGGACCACACTGCAAAGCCCTGTCTCGGCCATGTCCACACCCACCCACTCTAAAGAGTCGAAGTGCCCGCTGAGTCGGAGGCTCCTGACAAATGCGCTGCCGCGGCCGGAGAGGTGCCGGGATTGGAGGCTGTTCTGAGCTGCTGGGGGATGGGGGGAGCCTAGGAACCAGGGATTTTGCTCTGCCGGCCCTCCTTCAGCCCAGGGGCCCCCCTGCGCCCTCTAGGGAGCCCGTCCTGGAGGGATAGGCCCAGGCCCAGCCTTCCTTTCCATCCCCCCACCCCCACCCCGAGCCCAGCATAGATCGGTGCCCCTGGGGTGGACATACCTGCCACAGCTCTGGGAGTACTGCCTCCACCCACGTGTCACGGGATGGCACACAAGGGTAGGCATTAAGCAGGACTTCCAGGGCCCGAGGAAAGTTGGCACAGTGTTTCAGCATCTGGGAATCAAAAGAGGGTCTCAGGACACCACGCGTCTCCCAGCTGGGGGCGTGAGTCTCAGATTTTTCCATGCCTCAGTTTACTCCACCTTCAAGGGTGCTCCACAACCTCCTGGTCCCAGCTAGTTTCCTTGGGACCTCTTCTCACCCTTGGATACCTTCGCCCATAGCCCTCACTGGCGCTTCCTACATAGGGTGGGTCCTGAGACTCTTGACTGCCCCCCCCACCTCACCCGGCAGTGGACCAATTCCATAGGCAGGCCCCCCCCTCCCCGCCCAGCCGAAGCCTCCTTTTACAGGCTCTCCCTACGCACCTCAGGGTGCGCTGGGTGGGCCCCGTAGTCCAGTAGCGCCATGAAGAGGACCTCGGGCTCCCAGTTAGGAGCCTCCTGGACAGCCTGCAGCGCACAGTCCATGGGTGTGTGGCCCGCTGCGTTGGGCACTTCAGCCCAGGCCCCGTGGCGCAGCAGCAGCTCTGCCAGGGCCCCGCAGCCATTGGCACAGGCGTTGTGCAGCGGTGTGTGGCGCTTGTGCCCGGCCACCCGGGCATCAGCCCCGGCCTCCAGGAGTCGGCGCACCACAGCCTGGTGCTTCCGGCTGCTGCCCGGGCCCTCGGCCCCAGCACAGGCCGCGTTCAGGGCCGTCTCACCCTGGCTGGTGCGCAGGCCCACATCGGCTCCATGCTCCAAGTAGAGAGCCACGTGCTCCTCCAGGCCGCGTGCTGCCGCCACGTGCAGGGGTGTCACCTCGCTGTCCCAAGCAGCAGCATTCACGGTAGCTCCCGCCTCCAACAGCAGCTTGGCGCACCTGGGGGCAGGGCACAAGGTGCCACGCCAGATCTTGAGAAACCAAGGCCTGGCCTGGGAGCCCCTCGGCCTGAAGCCATCCCTGACCCCCTTTCTTCCTATCCCCTGCGCCTGGAGGCGAACCTGGTGGCCACCATCAGACTCATAGAAGCCCCAGGACAGGCAGAAGAGCTGAAAGGCCCGTGAAAGTCACCAGGAGCATCTTAGTTTTTCACTTGAAAAACTTCCACCCAGAAAGGTCACAGTGCAGCCAAGGACATGCAGCGAGTTAGTGGCTACACTGGAATTAGTACTCACTGCCTCACACGGTCCTTCCCAGAGTCTAACCTGACTCCCTAGTCCCACTGGGACCCCAAGGTCTGGTTGTGAATCATTCGTCTCTTAACATTTTTAAAAGGGTTTTTTTTTTTGTTTATTTATGTTTAGAGAGAGAGGAGGGAGGGAGAAAGAGGGTGAGGAACATGCATGTGAGAAACCTCAGTCAAGGGTGGCCTCTCTTAAATGCCCCAACTGGGACCGAACCCACGACCCTGGGACATGCCCTGACCGGGAATCAGACGGGCAACCTTTTGATTTGTGGGATACTACCCAGCCACCTGAGCCACACCAGTCAGGGCTGTCTCCTAACATTTTGATAGCACACACACACCACTGAAAACCCACTGGCAGGTATGCTAGGAAACACAGAAAATTAAAAGAAGTCCTAATATTTTCTTCCTGCCTCTGAACTTGAAGACCACCCCTTCAGACAAGCCGCACCCATTCCAACAAAAGAAGGCACTTGGGGACCCACCTACGTCACTTTCCTCTAAAGAGAACAAACAGAACCAAACAACAAAAGGTAGATTGTAGGAAGCACGTGTTTTTCACAGTCTTCAAGTTCCTGGAAAAGGTATAGGCCAGAGCACTACAGAGGCAAATGTTCCTCATCACCCGCCCTGGGGTGGGCCAGACACAGCGCACTAAATTAACGATGGAACTGAGAGTCATTCAGAGTTAAAAAGCCAGGATGCCAGTCACTGGAGCTCAGAAGCAGGTCCAGCAACCCCAGCGAAACCCTGATGACCACGCATGTGTGCTTCTCCCGCGTGGCCCGAACCTCAGCTCTCCCGTCTTGCACATGCCCAGTAAGCACTTTGCTCAGGAGCCAAGAACTGAATAGCAGCCAGTCGTTCATAACTCCTGATTTTATTCCCTTGGTCAATTCCAATCATGGGCTAATTTTTGTTTCCAAGTACTAAATTTAAATAATTTAGTAGGATTTCAGTAAGTGGAACTAGTCTCACATCACTTAAAAGAATACATTCTAGCCCAGGCTGGTGTAGCTCGGTGGATTGAGCACGGGCTGCGAACGAAAGGGTCACCGGTTCGATTCCCAGTCAGGGCACATGCCTGGGTTGCAGGCCGGGTCCCCAGTGGGGGCCACGTGAGAGGCAACCACACACTGATGTTTCTCTCCCTTTCTCCCTCCCTTACCTTCTGTACCTTCTGTCTAAAAATGAATAAATAAAATCTTAAAAAAAAAAAGAAAAAAGGATACATTCTAAAAAAAAAAGGTAAATTCTGCAAAGTATACCACGTGGCCCTAAGAACTCAAGAAAGATCTGGGAGTGGGGGAGGGGGGAGAACAAAATAAAAAATAACAGAAGAAAGAAACAAGAAGCAAAAAAGAAAGGGCTGAAAAATTTGGATCATCTGTTCCATCGACTGACTGGATCCTTACCAGGGACAGCTTGTCTGTGGGCCTGATTTACAGAAGTGCAGAGACCGCCATGTAGGGGGTCCGAGAGAGTGTTGACCTTAAGAAGGTGGGAGGAGAGAGAGAGAAAACGGATGAGCCGTGCGGGGTTTCATACTAAGGTCAGGAAACGGCAGGCTAGATCTTTCTTTTTTTAGACAATTTGTGCTCAGCAAGGATATTTGACCATAAGTCACACAGTTTATCAAGGATTTAAGATTTTATTTATTTTTTTAGAGAGAGGGGAAGGGAGGGAGAAAGAGAAACATTGACATGTGAGAGAAACATTGATCAGTTGCCTCTCGCAACCCAGGCATGAGCCCTGACTGGGCATCGAACCCACAACCTTCCAGTTCACAGGCCGGTGCTCAGTCCACTGAGCCGTAACAGCCAGGGTTAGGTGTTTCTTGATGCCTACCTCAAAACAGCTAGGAGTCTGCCTGTGAATGGTTCACAAGGAATAAGAGACTGTAGTGGAAACAGGGTTTTCCCAAAAAGCAACAGAGCTTCTGCCTTCTGGGCTTAGCTGATGTGACCTTGGACAAACCACTGAACCTTTCTGAGCCTCACTTTGTCTCCCAGGTTGTTGCGAGGACATGAGAACAAGAGGCGCTTCACCCTTCTCCTGGCCATGTGAGCTGCAGACACACATACACACTCCACCCTCCCCATGCCCCGGGCACTTACTGCAAAGACCCAGGGGCTGTGCAGAGGTGCAAGGGAGTTGTGCCTTCCTCCGACAACACATTGGCCTTGGCGCCAAAGGTCAGCAGCAACCGCACACAGTCAGTCTGGGCCTGGGCACATGCCTCGTGCAAGGCTGCCCGGCCCCCAACCCGGGCATCCAGCTCAGCTCCCTGCCGGATGAGATGGCGGACACAGTCGGTATACCCTTTGGCTGCAGTGATAGTGAGGGGCACCGTCTGCTTGGTCTTGGGGGTCAGCACCCAGAACCCTGTGGAGAGCAGACAGCGTTTGGGGCGGCGAGGCCCACGGGCAGGGCAGGCTGCGGTGAGCAGCTGTGTTGGCTTTCCCTCTGTTCCCCTGGCTGAGCACGCCAACTCCGTGCCAGGCTAGACCTGTGGAAGGGGCTCACGCAAGCCCTGATTTGGCAGTGGGAATCGAACAGACTTTTAGAACAGTTTGTCAATCTGTAATAAAACAGTCTGTGAGTCACAGAAACAAAATTAGTTGCTCTTTAAAACGGTAAGGGCAACTAAAGAAGGCGAATCCCGTTAAGGAAACCTCTGGGTCTTTGGGCTGCTGATGGCGTTCTTGCCTCTTTTGGTTCCCTTGGGGCTGTGGCATTGGGCATGGGGGAGAGTTACGAACAGGAGGTCCTGGAACTGAGCTTGGAAGTGGCCTGTGAGCAGAGATGAAGGAGCCATGAGCTTGGAGTTCCAGGACACTGCTGGGGTGGGGAGGGGGCGGGGAAGACTGGAAGGAGAGAGTGAGAGGTGGGGGAAGGAAAGGAAGAGGGGTGAAAGGGTACAACCATGGCCCTGGTGTTGGATCCAGACTTTGGAAACGGCGGAGGACCTGTTTAAAGGACGTAGATGCCTAATATTCAACTGTCAGTTGTTTGCATCATGGCAAAGTAAGTCCTGGGTTTCCTAACTCTTGGGTAAAGCACATTTTATTTATTATTAGAATTGAAACAAGGCCAAGGGCCATTTGAGAGAGGATGGACATGCTGCAGGGCGCGACCAGGATGTCTTGGGTGGGGTCACATCTCTAGTAGTTGAAGACAAGCAGGAATTTGGAGCCTGCGGTGACCATCAGAATATACTCTCTCCAAGGACTGTGAATCCCCAAGCCCATGGACGGGATTGGAGGCAGTCTCTTGTCAATTAAATGGGGCAATCTGAATTGAGGTATTTGGTTTGCATAGACAGACCCTCTGGTCAGAATAGATTCTAAGGAAATCAGCTGGCAAGTACTCAAAGATGTTCATCTTATTGCTATTTAAAATAGTCTTTGAAAAAGGAGCCCAATCTTGGGGGCCTAGTTATATAGATCATCGCATACCTCATCCAGCAGAATTTCTGCCCCTATATAAAATATTATGTCTACTTATGGTTATTGACTTATGTTACATGAAAAAAAATCAGGTTATAAAATAGCATATTGATTATAATATTTCTGTGGAAGAAAAAACATTCATGTGTGGATATATATTCATAGAAAAATGGCATTAGAATATAACTGTGTTCCTATGGAGTTAATATAACTTTAATTCTGATAAAACAGACAAGCCACTACCCATGCCTCATCTCTGTTTAGGAGGGAGCTAGAATAGGCAGTGGGAAGAAATAGTGAAGTTTATGTTCTGGAGGGAGGGGATGGGGCTGAGATACTCCCCCTCTCCCCACCCACACCTCTGCCCTCTCCCCTCTTCTGCCCCCACCTGCTGTTCCCTACCCTGTTCAGGCGACCAGGCCAGCTGGTTGCTCACAGTCTCCACAATCATGTTGGCGGCGTCTTCATCTTGGAACAAGGCTTGGACCTGTTGCAGGTCGCCAGAGAACAGGGCATTGTGGACCGCTGGGTCTCGGCAAGAGTGGCGGGGCCTAGTGAGTCGGGCCCTGGAACTCGGGGGGCACCTCTGACCCCGGCGCCGCTGGGCTGCTGCCCGGCGCCGGTCCTCCCAGTCCAGCCACTCTCGCTGCAGGCGGAGAGAACGCAGTGTGGACGAAGTAAAGGGGAAGGTCTCTTTGGCCATGGGAAGGGGTGCAGGGACCCGGCCAGTGGCAGCTGGGCAGAGCCTGGTGACTACCACCCTTGTGAGGAGCCACCCTGCCCCCGCACCCGTGATCCAGGGTGAGCAGCAGCTGAGGCTATAAATAGGCTCTCGGCTCTCTGGTAAACACTTTTGCCCAGAGGCCTGATCCTGGTGCAGAGAAGGGGTTGGGCCCACCCCCCACCCACCCAGGAGTAGGGCCAGCCCCTGCCCCTGCTGACGTGGTCCAATTGGGCATCTCTGCACCACAGGGTCCCCGTCCTCCCACTTCTCAGGAGCGAGCAACTTGGGTTGGCAGGTCCGAGGTGAGTGAAACTGTCAGTCAGGAAGATGGACAGGGCAGAGAGGAAGAGCCAGAGTCCCCTGGCCTCTCTGATGCTGGCTGGAGGGCAGACTCCAGCCCCGGAGAGAAGGGCAGGTAGAGACAGTTCAAACAGCTCTTCCTAGCGTCTGCGGTAAAAGCAATAGCTCTGAACACGTATGCACAGGGCTTAACAATATTTAACTCACTTTTAAAAAAATTTTTATTTACTTATTTTATTTTTAGACAGAGGGGAAGGGAGAAAGAGGCAGAGAAACATTAATGTGTGGTTGCTTCTAGCACCCCCAACTGGGGACCTGGTCTGCAACCCAGGCATGTGCCCTGACTGGGAATTGAACCCATGACCCTTTGGTTCACAGGCCAGTGCTCAATCCACTGAGCCACACCAGCCAGGGCTTAAATCACTTTTCTATCCATCCATACTTGTTGACCATGCTTCCTGGCTCACTCAGGTAAACAGTAAACTTGGTGTTGACAATAAAGTATAGAATCAAGCTAATTATCACACTTGAACACCTTCAAGATGGGTGGGCTAATGTCTTTACCGATGAGGAAAGGCTTAGCAAGGTAAAACTGCCTGCTCAAGGTCACAGCTTGGGAGGGGTGGAGCCGGGACTCGGACCCCCTCTGGCCTGGCTCCACAGATGGTGGTGTGCTTTGGCTCTACCTGCTGTGGCCACCTGAGGGCTAAGACGGTTGTGAGCCTCTCCCCACCCTCCAAGCAAGGCGACATGGTCTTTAGATACCACCTTCAGTGGGTGCTCCACCTCCACCCAACCCCAGCTTCTAAAAGGGCTCTCGTGCCTGTCTGAGGACCAAGGGCTTGACCTTGCAACTCTGGGGTCTTCCAACCAAAGAGACCTTTAAGCCAGGAACCTGGGCACTCAGGATAAAGCTGCTGTGCTTCCAGGAGCCTCTAGGGGGAGGAATGAGGCCGTGAAATAACAGGAACTGGTGTGGCTGCCAAGCCAGAGAAGGGGAGGCGGGAGGGATGCCAGCTCCTGCCTCCGAAGCCCTCCCAGCCTGGGAGCTCACTCAGTGTGCGGGTGGGCTGGCCCCTCGGGAAGGGCCTAGCCCCATCTCGCCTTGGCTGCAGTGGCTGGCCTGTCTCCCACAGCCCTAGAGGTTCGGCCTGGCTCCTCTGCCCCTACGCGTCCTCCCTCCTGGCTCTGCGGCAGCCTGTGCCCGGTTCCCCTGGACTTCTTCCTCTCCCTGGCCCCTTACGCAAAACATTTCCAGCTCCCATGCCCACACTTTCAGTCACCACCTCACCATTTTCAACTTGGACCAGCCCAGCCTCCTACCTGGTGTTCCTTCCTCTGCCCTTCACCCCCGCCCCGCCCCACTGCTTCACTGCCTAAATTGAGTGATCTAACTAAAATGATTAATTCCCAGCTTGGAAACGTCTGCTGACTTCAGATGCCTCCCTTCTCCAACTGAGCCTCAGGTTCTTGGTTTGGCCTCCTGGTCACATAGCATTCTCACCATGGCTCCTCGCCCTTTCCTGCCATTCCCTCTGCTTAAGACTCATTCCTCAAAGTCCACCTCAGAGGTCACCAGCTCTGGAAGACACCCCTGCAGCATCCCCAGGTCCCCCACTCTCCTGGTTTCTGCCACTCCCAGTGCATGTACTTCGTAAAGCACCTGTCCCAGTGTCTGGCAGACGACAGTCCGCCGTGCTGGGTGTGGGCTCCAGAGGGGGCTCTGTATTTATTCATTTAGGTTTCTGGTCCCAGCAGGGCCTGGCACACAGTAGGTCTTGAGGGCACGTGGTGTTTAGGGGCACTGGGGGCAGAGCAGGCTCACCTCTTAGGTGTAGGGCATTGACCGAGGGCCTGTGGTCTCTGCCAAGGCAAACACTCATCCGTCTGCCCAAGTGGGTGGCAGCTGCCTGGGCCACTTCCGGCACTGCCCTCGCCCCGCTGTGCACCGACTCCGGCCTGGCCCCCCGCTTCTCGGTGGTGTTCCAGGGTGGGGGACCCAGAGGAGGGATGAGGTCATGCACAGCGAAGGCTCCGAGATCCTCAGAGAAAGGCGCCTCTATACATGCAGCAGTGATTAACCCTGTTGGAACCCATTCAGTGTTTTAATTGCCCCGCCAACGGCCTGGCTGAGCACCCACAGCTAGGTTCCCAGGGTTGGGAACTGGCAAGGTGGGGTGGGGCCCAAAGGGGCCAAGACGGGGTGGGCGTCCCCTCCCTCCTGAGGCACACAATAGGCATGGCGTGTGGGGCCTGTGATTGGGCTGATCTCCCCAGCTTGTGTCACCTTTTGTCACCCAGGCCTGAAGGTGCTCTGACTACAGCTCAGTCCCCAGAGAGACCATGTGTTCTGTCTTCTGTCCTTAGCTTTCACTTCCTGAGGACAGAAAAACTGTCCTTAGTGTTAACTTCCCGAGCCTTTACTCCAAGGCACACACAAGCCCACAGGGAGCCCAGCTCTCCTGGCAGCAGTGCCAGGCGATTGGACACCCGGCCTGAGTTCTGGGAGTCCAGAACCCGTGGGGCGATGCAGCACACCACCAGAAACCAGGCGTCAGTCAGCACTGTGAGCAGCAGACACCAGTCTACGGCCATACCTCCCTGAATGCACCCGGTCTCTGATCTCGGACGCTAGGCGGGGTTGGGCCTGGTTAGTACTTGGTTGGGAGAGCAGTACAGACAGGGGATCAAGGGGGTTGAATGGGAAAGGCCACTGCAAGCCAGAGGAATGGAGTGGTTTAGATGCAGGAAGGCCACATGGCCCTGATCTAAGCTACAAAGGCAGAACTGGGGAGTTCGAGGCGGGTAGAAGAGAAAGAAGCGCCTGGTCTGCTCAGGAAGGAAGGCCAAATGGGACGCGGAGGGTAAGGGTGCTGGTGAACTAGCCCTTTTCTCGCTCCTGGGCTTAGAACCCGAAAGCCTTCTAGAACAGGGCTCTGCTGCAGCCAGCAGCTAGCGGAGCATGGAGCTCCTAAAGCTTCTTCACTTCAGCCTTGAGATGGACCCGTGGGATCGCCTCTCTTTTCCCAAGAGAGACGATGTGCCCTTGCCGTCAGCCCACAGAAGACCCCAGGTGCGGCACAAGGATGGGGTCGGTCTGCCGCTTCCTCTCTTCCGTCTCTTTTAACACCTTCGCCCCGAACAGTGCCAAGCCCGTGAGAGGCGCCAACTCACAGCTGCTTAGTGAAGACGGGCAGAAGCAGGGGAGGCCGGTGCTCAAACGAGGGTCTTAACCCACGCCCCCTTGTCCGCGAGCTGAGCATCTTCCTTTCTTCCCTTCATCCCAGCAAAGAAAAGGAAGACAAAGTTCCCACTTGGTATTATCAGACCTTTTACACCCCACCCAGGCCCCTTGTCTAACTCTGGTCTGAAAGGTGGCATAGAGAAGTGACAGTGACCAAGAGTTGCTTAGCAACAAAATAAAGTATTAGATTATAACTTAACTTAAAGCAAAAAATAAATATCCACAAATCCATACTGATATAAATGAATAAATTAAAAATAGCCCTGGCTGGTGTAGCTCAGTGGATTGAGCGTGGGCTGGGAACCAGACGGTCCCGGTTCGATTCCCGGTCAGGGCACATGGCCTGGGTTGCAGGCCAGGTCCCCTGTGAGGGCCATGTGAGAGGCAACCATACATTGCTGTTTCTCTCCTTTCTGTCTCCCTCCCTTCTCCACTTTCTAAAAATAAAAAAAATAAATAAATTTAAAAAGTGAAGAATAGGCCAACATCCCCTGAGAAGAACTCCAAATAGCCCATGTGAACGTTCTTCCATAAGGAGGGGGAGTGTCCCCGCTCCTGTCTTACGCGTGGGCCACACACAGTGACCCCCCCAAGGAGGACAGTGCAGAAGGGGAGAAGGGTAACTTCACAGTGGAGAACCCTGACAAGCCCTGTCCCAGGCAGGCGATCACGGCCAACATCAGCCTTTGGCATGACGTGGTAAGAATAGCACCTCACTTCTGTGGTCTTCCTCCTAAGACGTACAAGCCCAGCGTAATCGTGAGAAAACTGCAGACAAATGCCAGCAGAGGGGCCCCTATCGCGAGCCTGAGCTGCACTCTGCAGAGCTGCCCAGGTCCGCAGACAAGGAAAGTGAGACAAAGCAACAGCCCAGAAGAGCCTAAAGGGACACGATGACCAGTCGTGGTGTGGGACCTGGAACAGAGACAGACAGCTGGAGGAAGCTGAGAAAATCCGAACCACGAAGTCTGGGGTTCGGTTAATAATCATATAGCAACACCGGGTCTTTCACTGTGACGGAGCTACCATGCCAATGTAAGAGGATAATAAGGGGGGAGACTGGGCGTGTAGTATTATGGGAACTCCCTATACTATCTTGTAATAGTTCTATAAATATAAAACTGTCTAAAAGAAAAAACTTATTAAATAAAAGAGAGAATGAGTGGCTTGGCTCTGCATGGTCAGGGCACCACCGGCAGCGTGAACAGGACAAGGAGCAGCAAGGATGGAGAGACGGAAGCAAGTGACGCAGGCAGCCGCTTTATTTCAGAGCGAGGCGTCATCGCCACGCCACGCCCCCACCACACCTGTGGACATTGGACACAGATGAACTGGGCAGCTACAGGCCTCAAGAGACAAAGCGGAGGGAAGTCTGAGTGTGTTCCTTCCCGTCGACAGGGACAGATCAGGTGTGAGTCCTCCGGCTCCTCAGCTGTACAGAGACTAGGGTAAAGGGACCAGGCCCAGGGTCCTCTGAAGTCGAGATGAGGTGGGAGAGCAGCACACCTTCGCTGTTGACAGGAGAACGACACGCCCCAGGGTCTGGGGGACAGCAGGGCAGGAGAGCCGGCCTTGGGCTGGGTTCCAGTATGCCGAAGACCCAAAGTGACGACAGTGCAGACTCTAAGGGATGAGGGTGTTCTCAGGGACAGCATCCAGGGTGGGAGCAACCGCAGAAGTCCCGAGCTTTGCCTGTTCTCCAATCATGCTGTCTGTCTTCCTCCCGCGTGGGCGTGATCAGACACAGCCAGAGCCTCCCCTGCTCACGGTGGGTGCCCCGCCTGGGGGCGGTCCCAACTGCTGCTCCCACAGAAGAAGTCCTCGGGGAGCTCACTCAGGAGCCCATCCAGGTCATCTGCAGGGGGAATGGAGAGGGCAGGCAGACTGAGTGACAACATTAGGGCTGCGTGTGACTCCAGTCTAAGGCTCCTGCCTTTTGGGAGGGTCTGGGCCTGGCAGCACAGTCAGGGGGCGGCTCTTCCTGGGCAGCAGTACCTCCTCCTGACGCTGGCCTGATCCCCCTCCGTCTTCCCTCTGCTCCCCACAGACCCACACGTGACAGGAGGCGGGGCAGAATGCCAGGGCCATTCTGCTAAGAGCCTTCCCTTGGGCCCCAGTGGTTCCTCTCTCTCCATCCACAGGCACAATGCCTGAGCAGGAAGGCTGCAGAGGTCCCCGGTGCAACCCTCTCACTGGACAGCAGGAGAAACAAGGCTGGGGAGAGCCGTGAGGTGCATTCAGAATCCCACAGTGCATTAATCTGGCTTCTCACCTGAGGAGTGGGAGACGACATCCCCTCCCCGAAAGCGCCCTTGTGGGCGTAGGGAATCCAAGTGACTTCCTGACTGGTGCTCAGGCAGGGTCTGATGTCTGGGGGTGTGGAAACTGAGCTGAGCTCCGTAATCCCTGTCGCTCCCATCATTGTTAGCGGCAGCGGCTGACGCTCGCCGAGGCTTGCTCTGGGCCAGGCACAGGGCCGCCACATGTTACACTCGTCTCTCGGTTTATGTCTCACAGCACCCCTTCACGGGGCATCTCGTGGTAGTTCCCGTTATAACCCCACTCTACCAGAAAGAACAGGGTTGAAAGAGGTCAAACCACTTGCTTGGGCGAGCATGCTTAGGCTCCACCTGATGCCACAGCCACAGCTTCTAACAGGACACTCCTGCCCAGTGGTGGGGTCCAGCAGCCGCAGCAGTCACTCAGACTGGAGCTCCTCCTGCAGGGCCGAGCTCCCAGTCTGCACAGTGCACGTGACAAACCAAGCTGCTAGAAGGACAGGGTCAGTTTGGGGGCCCTCAAAGCTTAATTAGGGCGACCAGCACCTATTCTCGGGGGAGGAGGACTGGAATTCAATTGTAACGGTAACAGTTGCCCCTCACTGGCTACGTTGTGACTCTCTGGAGAAAAACTGTTAAATGAAGGGAAATGAGCGGTCCAGAACCTGGGGTCAGGAAGAACGAGTCTTTGTGTCTCCGGGCCTTGTCCGGCCACCACTGGCAGCGTCTGCTTGGCGGGTCTGTCCCTGCGGTGGAGATGTGCCACCAGCTGCAACATGCTGCAGGCAACTCTCCTCAGTCCTGTCCCATGACCCCCAGCAGCCTTCTGATGATGGCTTCGTTTGTCATCAAGCTTACTGACAAGGAGAGAGTGCAAGTGTCCAGAGAAGACTCCAGCATAAGGGACACTTTTTCAGAGGATATAAATAAAAGGGCTTTGTGATTTATCAACTGTGAATTTGCTTAATGTGGAGATGCCTACCCATAATCCCAGGAACTTTGGGGCCAGACAGGGTTGAACTTATGGAATCAAAAGGCTCAGGACAAGACCTGGACTGTGCTGGCCCCACCTGGGTGGCGCTGCCTCCTGAGGAGCAAGCTGGTCTTCCCTTAGGGCCTCTGTGTTTGAGTCTCTCAGAGCTGTATCCTGGTCCCGCCCTAACCATGTGGCTGTCCGACTCCTCGACACTGCCTGGAGGGCCTCTGCGCTCGGTCGGGATGGGAACCCCTGCCTCTGTGCCCCTGCCGTCAGCCCGCAGAAGGCCCCAGGCACGGCACAAGGATGGGGTCGGTCTGCCTCCTCCTTGTGGCTCACAGTACACAACCTGGATGTGGAGGAGACCAGTGGATCACACTCTGATGTGGCCCCGATGATCCTGTTAATCGGTTTGTGACCTGCAGATTCACCAGAGAAGAGCCCACGTCTGATTTCTGTAAGATTCCATAAGATCCAAGGTTCACGGGAGGAACAAGATGCAGCCAGAAGAATCTGGCTAAGAAAGTCAAGAGGAAATAGAAGGAGAATTTCTTTTTCTTTTTTAATTTAAAACACTTAATTCATTTTTAGAGAGAGGGGAACAGAGGAAGAGCAGGAGAGAAACATCATGTGCAGGAGATACATTGATTGGTTGCCTCTTGCACGCCCCCAAATGGGGACCTGGCCCACAACCCAGGCATGTGCCCTGACTGGGAATCGAACTGGCAACCATTCGGTTCACAGGCCAGTGCTCAATCCATTGAGCCACACCAGCTAGGACAGGAGAATTTCTTTTGCTCCTCGGTGGTCTGACTGCCTTACCTGCTTCTGGGAGTTCTTGCTCTGGAGATGTCCCTGCCTCTGGGTTCTGTGCTGTTCTGAGGTCTTTCCTGGGCTTCACAGTCTCAGGCTGGGGGCGGCCATGGAAGCCGCCTGGGTCCTGGGGACAGAGGATCTGGTTACCAATGCCTGTGCCTTGCAGCCCCTCTGGACAGTCCTGTCTCCACCCAGACAACCTGAGAGGAACAGGTAGGGGCTCAGGAAAGACAGGACAGAGGAGTGTGACAGGGGCCCGCTACCTAGGCCCACGCTGCAGGGAGGGAGCTGAAACACCAGACATACAAAACAGCAGATAATTAGAAACACAAAACAGAAGCAAAAAACCTTTTGGCTGTTTTTTTTCCTAATTCTACTTTTATCTGATATTTTAGGAAATCTATGTAACTGGAGGACAGAGTAAAGGGCCATTCAGAAATATGTTGAGGAGTTAGCCTGGGATTAAGAATTAGCTGTTGCCCAGGCCAGCGAGCTCAGTTGGTTAGAGCTTCATCCTGATAAGCCAAGGTTGCGGGTTCGATCTCCAGTCAGGGCACATACAAGAGTCAGCGAATGAATGCATCAATGAACAATACATTGATGTTTCTCTCTCTCTCTCTCTCCCCCGCTTCCTCTCTCTAAATCAATAAATAATTTTTTAAAGATTTTATTTATTTTTAGAAAAGGGAATGGAGGGAGAGAGAGGGAGAGAAACCTCAATGCGTGGTTGCCTCTCACGCCCCCTACTGGGGACCTGGCCCACAACCCAGCCATGTGCCCTGACTGGGAATGGAACTGGCAACCCTTTGGTTCTCAGGCCGGCACTCAATCCACTGAGCCACACCACCCAGGGCAATAAATAAAAATTGTTAAAAAAAGAATTAGCGTCAATAATCCCCAAACTAGCTAATATATAGACAGGTATTAAAATTAGTAACTAAACCATCAACCATGGTTAGCTCTGGGGAATGGGAATGGAGAGGTTAAGTTTCACATTTTCCTTTATTCTGTACCATTTCAATTGGGTATAATGAGTATGAATGACTTGAAATTTAAAAGAAAAATAAAGACTTTTTAAAGGTGTATTTCAGGGTTTTTTGTTTGTTTTTTTAAGATTTTATTTAGTTTTAAGAGAGAGGGGAAGGGAGGGAGACAGAGAAAGAGAGAAACAGCAATGTGTGGTTGCCTCTCACATGGCCCTCACTGGGGACCTGGCCCTCAACCCAGGCATGTGCCCTGACTGCGAATCGAACCGGCGACCCTTTGGTTCCCAGCCCGCACTCAATCCACTGAGCTACACCAGCCAGGGCGAAAAATAAAGATTTTTTTTGAAGTGGCATGCTTGTGGGAGAATGTGGAAGGTTAAGCAGAAAGGTGTGGGAAATGGAGGTAGCAAGTTAGAGCTAAACATGTAACTTGACTAGAAGTCATCAGTCCTAACCCACTCATTTTCTAGATAAAGCAACAGCTGGGGAGGGGACAGGCCTTGCCAAGGTCATATTACAAATTACTAGCAGAGTGAGACTATGACCCAGGTCTCCTGACCCCCAGGCCAGGCCAGACACCAGCCCAGGACCCCAGGAAGGGTGGGGGTGGCCCCAGGGGAGATGCCGTCCGTCAAGCCAAGCCCAAGCTCTGCACTCGCTCCCTGGAGTGGAGCTGCCTGGAAGCCCAGTTTCCCTCATCTCCCAAAAGGGGGTGTCCCCACCTGGGTTCTGTGTGGGGATCCCCTCACTTAGCAAAGACGAAGAGCACGTGCTGGCTCACCTGACAGGCCATCCATAGCTCACTGTTCTCTGCACTGCCACCTGTGGTAGATCTGACCCTCAGTCACTTGCGGAGGGCCACCATCCCCGATGGACCCTCACTCGGTTAGTTCTCAGATGACTCCCATCCTTTCCAAGGTTCGAGCCTGCCATTAGACTCTCAGGGATCGCCCAGAAGCCAGCTGTTCCTGTTACCGTGCCATCTGGCAGGCAGCCGGACTAGGGACAGGAGAAGATGGCCCTGCCTCCAAAGGTGTCTCTTCCCATCAGGGGGGAGGAGGGGAAGGAGTCAGAAGACCCAGGCAGAAAGAGGCACTACCAGTCCCTGTTCCACCTGCTCCTCTTACCTTGGGGAAGGGCTGAGATGGCTTGAGGAAGTTCCCTTCCCCAGAATCTGGGCTGTAAATGTGCACCAGGTTGTTGGGCGTCACATTGAGGTAGTGGTTTCGGAGCGAAGGAGAAAACACCCCAATCTGCAGTGAAGGAAGGGGAAAATCAGTGCCCTGAGGAAGCACTAGGTGCTGCTCAATGGCCACCTGTCCCCACCTGTTTCTCCCTTGGTGGCCTCTGCACCAGGGCCACATAAATCACTCCTGCCTCAGCCCTGGAGTCAGAGTAGGACCACTCACCACACACACCCTCCTACCCGCACAGCGCAAAACCCCTGCCAGCCACCCCTAGAGGATGGATGGGTGCAGGTCTCTGCTCAGCTCCAGGAAGCCAGGGCCCAGCACCAGCCCAGCCACTCCCTGCCTGGGCACAGCTCGGGGGCCTCCTCCAGGGCACGAGGGGTGAGAGCAGCTCCCCGTACCTGCTTTAGCAGCAGCACTGAGCCAGGCTTCAACTCATTCTGGCGTGTCTCAAGCAGCAGTCTATGCACCGTGCCCTGCATCTCTCCTGCAAATACCGCACGGCCCATCAGTCTCAGGGTCAAGGGCAGCACAGTGACTGGTTTGGGCCCTGGCTGGGAAGTGGGCTGCTCGCTATTTCAGTTTTCCCAACTACCAACAGAGAGGGTGACTCCTCACCTCCCGCCCTCAGCAAAGGCTCCTCATCAGACACGCCCAGGACCTAACTCCTCACCTGTGGGGTCCTTGAAAACCGCACTGGCGTCCATCGTGCTCCGAGTCAGGGACTTGATCATCACTGCCATGTTGGGGACCTTGTTCCCGGGAAGCTGCTTCAGGGCTGCCTGGTTGCAAGGAGAGGCATTTGCTGAGCCAGCCATGTCCCAGCTGTAAGTTTCCCACGTGTTTCAGGGCAAACTGGGAGGTCTTGGGGGTGGGGTGGAGTGCAGAGGGCAGAGGGCAGGTGTGGTGACAACTGTCCTCTGTGGAGGGCAAAGAGGCAGTTTAAAGGGTTCACCTCACCTTCCTCGGGCAGACCTTCATTTCTCTCCCCCTGCCTCCTTTCTTTTTTGTCTATGCATTTATACAGAGCTCTCTATCATGGCAGGCCACGGGCAAGGAAGTGTTAGCACATGTACTGACCTGTGCCTGCACATGACCCCTGACCTCTGGGGAACTCTAAGGGCAGCAGTGTGCTCACCCCCGCCCCCACCCAGGGCCCGGATGTGCAGAGAGATGCCCATAACAGTTACTCCTTCGGCCTGTGCCCAGCACTGCGGATGGCAGTGGGCAGGTGGGCGAGTGGAAGAGACAACCGAGGGGCTTCAAGCTGCCATTTAGAAAAAGGCCTGCAGCCAGAAGGCGCAAACAGAAGCCCCATTCCTAAGGTGGAGGAGGGCAGAGGGTTGGTGAAAAGGACAAAAATGGGCCTCCTTTCGAGTCTCAGCACACAAGCCCCTTACCTTCCGCAGCACCATGACGATGCTGTAGGTGCAGAGGAAGCAGGCGGGGTCTCTCTCATCCAGGCCCAGAGCAGATTTCATGGTCAGCCAGGGCCCTCGCCCAAAATCATCTTCCACTGATGCCTGGGAACTAGTGCCAATCTGGCACCACAGAGCAGAGGGGAGCCTGCGTGACGGGTCCACCTTGCTACAGACCTCGATCGAGCCGGGGGAGGCGTGCAAAAGGGAAAGGCAGCCACAGTGTTTCCTCGTTTATCCCCAAGGTCAGAAAATGGCATGTGAGGCCTTGTGGCATGTCACATCATATCACACTTAGCAGCGACAGCTGCTCTTCATTTCTTTTATTTTAAAATCAGGTCCTGACTATAATTACATTGCAGCAAAAGGCTATCCATGCTCGTTTCTTGTATCAGACTTGAAAAGTCTCAGGGCTGGGGAGCCCCCACAGACACTTACAGGCTTGTGGAGTGCCCTAGCCATTGTGAAACCAGTTGTATTTGATTTGGCATACCCCTGGCTTTAATTATTAACCTTCTAATATCAAAAAGTGCTTTGACTAAAAAAAAAAAAAAAGTGCTTTGATTCAGTTGAGTATTTACTGCTTTGGACCTGAAGTGGACTGGCGGGTGGGCAGAGCTGCAGCATAGAGAAAAACTGCTAGAGCGAATCAGAAGCAACGGTGGGCCTGAGGGGCGGAGAGGTCAACCAAAATAGGGGTGCGGGCGGTGGAGAGGCTGGGTCTCACCCGCTGAAAGCGAACCGAACTGCTGGAGGCAGATCCGTCTCCAAGTTCCTTATACTTTTTACACTCTTCCCCCAAGAAAAGGCGGAGTTAGCGGGGCCTTCCTTAGATGGGAAAGAAGGCTGGCTCACGGGGTGGTTATCACCTGGCTGGCATCAGGATAGGCTTCACTTCATGCCAGTAAAATTGCCACCCCCCCAGATTGCCTTTCCCACATGCCATCTGGTGTGTGACCCCAGGGAACAGGCCTAGTAGTAGCGTCAACTCTGATTCTCAACTCCTAAAACGTGCAGGTATGTCCCTCACTCTTAAATGACGCCCAGGACATTAACACTTGCACAGAATTAGTTACCTCTGTCTGGAGTTTAGCCAGAGCACCGTGAGTCGGCGTGTGGGGCGCGGAAACCATGATCTCCTCCAGGTTTTTCCCGCTGTGCTGCGAGGGGAGAGAGAAGGTGAGAGCAAGCTCAGCGGCTGTTATTTACAAGTGCAGCCTCTTGTCTGAGTTACATAATGAGTTCAGGAAACTATCAGAGACAATTAACACATATTACATCTCTCCTAACAAAGTCTCAGGAGCTTGTTGGCAGCTTAAAAAAAGATGCTTTGGGGATCGTTTTGGGAATGTGAGGAAGCTGCAGCTGGCCCAGGAGCAAAGCCCAGAGCTTCCTAAAGTGGGCAATGACCTGAATAGAAAGGCCCATGATATGCAAAAGGACAGCTTTTGCCAAGCCCCTTCTCGGGGACCTAAGCCTTCCCTGCAGAGATCCAGCCCAGGACGAATGTAGGTGGCCTCCTTGGATTTCTCTTGAAGAGCAACTAACAAGGAGAAACTGTTTCAAAAACTTCAAAGTGCTAGGAAAGGGGTACACCTGCCATGATCTGCTGAGATCCAAACTCTCAGCACAGCCCCAACTCCCCCATGAGGACTCCACGCCAGTCACAGCGAACGGTTCCGTGGCTCTGAGAGCATCCTGCTCTTAGGCCTCTGTGCCTTTGCCACATACTCTTCCCCGTCTTCCCAGCCTCTGACACCCGCACCTATTAGCTTCCTGCTTGTCCATCCAAAGCCTACTCGGCAAACCCAAGGAGCCCAGGGCCTCTCAGCACCCAGGAAATGACCTCTACTCACACTGTGCATTTCATGTATAATCGTTTGTTTGTATCTGCTTCTTCCACTAGAAGCTCCTTAAGACAGGAACTATCTCTATTTTAATCTGTACTCTCAGTTTCAAGTAAATTGCCCCCTTAGCGAATATAAGTGAATAGCCCTGCCTCAGTGCTAGCAAACGGTAGCTGTGCAACAGACATATGAAGACTGTGAAGTTAAGCACCCGTCCTGTGTGGCTTTTCAAGCATTCAGTTCTTCCTCCCCACTTCTTTGGATTCTTCCACAGATTTGAAGACCCTCCCCCTCTGCACTTCCCCAAGGAGTGAAGGTATTCTGGGACCGACAGCGCTGGAACCCTGCTTCTTTCCTTTTCCCCTTGAACATCCCGGATGGCCCTGGCTTCTGCCAGGGAGAAGCTGCCACTCACTTGGTGAGGTAGGATCCCTGCTGGGCCTGGGAAGCGGCGTGTCTTGGCGCGGGTGGCAGTGCGCGTCGGCTGCTGAGGTGTGCGGTTGGCAGCAGTGACCAGCTGTACCAGGTGGTTGGTGACTATGGGCGTCTGCAGAGCTGCTTGGGAAGCCAGGGGGGAGTGAGGACCCTTGGGGGTGCTGGCAGGAGACTCAACAGAAGACATTGGAGCTCGGGGTTGTAAGGGCCCCTGGGGGAAAAATCCAGAGACAGCCCTGGAGGGAGTAGAATAGTTTGAGTTGGGAGTTCGTGGAAAAGTGGGTTGGCCACTTAAGTGAGCATTTGGAGATTGGAATGACTGACAGGGGGCACGATTTTGAGGGCTCCTCTGAACAGGCCTGCCAGCAGCTGGAAGAGGTGGGGGTCCTCGAAGTGGGGAAGCTTTGGGATAGGCTTCCCAGCGGGGTTGCTGAGCAGGAACTGTCGAGGCAGCTGGGACAGGAAGGTTCCCCACTGCACCAGGCCTCACGTGGGGCTGAGGGGACCTGCAGTAGACGAGAGGGTCTGGAGGCTGGTCCTGGGCTGGCGTGATATCAGTCATGTGGGCAGCAGGCATGGGCCCCTTTTGGCAAGATCTGCTCAGATCAGCTACCCGAGCCTTTTTAGCCAATATTAAGTCTTCCCGCTGCCCAGTGGGTAGAATTCCAGTGGCCTCACTGTTAACTCCAAGTTCCAGCTCCATGCCAGGCCCTTCCAGCTCCATGCTTGCCAGGACCTTATCAAATTCATCATGTTCAGGCCCCTCGAAGCCACCAGTCGCCTGCTGTTTGCTCTCAAAGGGAAGCAGGGAGTGAGAGGCTGAGGACTGGGGTCTCGCTGGCTCCTTGAGCGCTTCCGTCAGTGTCGCTCTCCTCTGACTGCCAGTCCAGCTGCTGGCAGCTGCGACAGGCCTCAGGGGGCCTGTTCCTGTGGAAGGCAGACCACTGGTGGCCCTGAGCATGCTGGAGGTCGGAGGGAAGAGTCCTAGGCTTGGCAGGCCCAAAGCCTCCGAAGAAGCAGTGGGACATGATGGCAGCGGCCCAGAAGACTGCGCCTGCGTCATCCCTCGTGCCCTGGAAGGGCCAGGTCTGAGGCATCCAGCATTCCCAGGTCCTGAGCCAGCAAACTGGTTCTCTGCATCCTCCACAGCAGACAAGAAATCCTGCAAAGAAGCAGAGACAGTGGGAAATCAAGAAACACTCTGCTTTTACTGTCTCAGGCATGCAGTATGTATGTACACACGTGCAGATATACACAAGTAAGAAACCAGGGCATGAGAAGCAATGGTGGAGTCTCACCTCCTTTGGCCTTGCCCATGAGCCCCCCAGCAGGCTTCTACCAGAAACATTCCCAGGCTAAGTCTTCAAGTAGCTTCTCTGTCTTTATTCAATGTCAGTGGGGGCTGGGAGGTGGGGGGTGGGCAGTGGGGCTAGTTGGGGGAGCAGCAGGAGAAGCAAATGTGTCAGGGCACCAAGGAGTCAAACAAATCACCCGCAGTCACAGGAAGACTACTTTTTTGGTGTCCAGCTGGTCATGCTGCTTGCCCTCAGCCCACTCCTCACCCCCAGCACACACACACACACGCACACCCTCTCAGTAAGCCAGAGAGACCTAATAGGCAGAAGTTAAATATAGCTTTTCAGGCAAGTTAAATTAAGTATGGATTCCAGTTGGGAAGCAAGGTGAGATTGACACCTTCAAGAGCAACAGACCTGTTCCGAGGGTGTTTTTGAGTCAGAACTGCTGATTTAACTGACAAGAAGCTCCCCACGGCCCCCATCCCCTGCTGCTGTGCTATATTGTCTGGGCTAGGGAAAGGTTTCTTCCGGCTTTGTGTGTTATCAGGAGAGTAACAAACTCCACCACTGCCTTAGGAGTTAGCAGTAGTAGTAGTAGTAGTAATAATAATAATAATAATAATATCAGAACTATGACAACAATCAAATCCTGATGACCCAGGGGGTTGATGAATCCCTTTTCTCAGGAAGAGTGCGCTTTTATTTTTTTAATTTTTTAAAAGATTTTATTTATTTATCTTTAGATGGGAGAAGAGAGGGAGAGAAACATCAACATGTGGTTGCCTCTTTCACACTCTGCATCAGGGAATCTGGCCTGCAACCCAGGCATGTGTCCTGATGGGGAATCAAACCAGTGACCCTTTGGTTCGCAGGCCGGGGCTCAATCCACTGAGCCACAGCAGCCAGGGCAGGAAGAGGGCACTTTTAGACGTGATGCCATCTGGCTTGGGAAGGGAGAAGGGACTGGTTATGGAACAGAAACTTGAGCTGTCAGAGTCCTTCTCTCTTAGTTTCGTGACTAGCCTAGCAGTCCTGCCGCCACCCAGTGAGACCCAAGAGGGTCACTTTAACAGCACTTTTCAGCCTGTGATCATCGCACACCTTGAAAGCTGAAGGGCAAAGTCAAGGACACATGTCCTCAACAAAGCTGGCAGTTTTGTGTCATTTGTAAAAATAACAGTCAGGTTCTCAAGTGATAACAAAAACATCTACCATTTGAAACCTCACTGGGTGGCAGGTACCATGTAAACATTTTACCAGAATTTTCTCAATGAATTCTCACAGTGGCCCTAAGAATAGGTACTGTTATTATTCTTGTTTTCTGGGTGCAGAAACTAAGACTCAGACAGTTAAGTAACTTCACAGAACCGGCACTGGGACCTATATGTGCCCTTGTCACTATGTCTTAGGACCTTGATGAATGGACTGATGTTTTTAAGAGGCCTGATGAAGGTCGTTTTCCCCGCTTCAAACCTCATGTTCCAAAAGCCTCCAAGGAAGGGGGTATGGTGTTGGGACTGCCAGAAGGGCCCTGGATGTAGCATTTACCATCATACTCAGCACAAGTTAGGCATTTGGACAAATTCTAAATGTGATTTTTTTGAAGCAAAGCGCCAAGAGACAAAAAGTAGGTTTGAATGGCTTGTCATCAATAAGTAGAGCAATTTTATTCTATAAATGCAGTTCAGTAGTTTCCATGTGTGTTAGACTCAAGCCAGGGGACCAAGACCCCATCCTGGCTGTCGGTGCTTTATTTAAAAAAAAATTTTTAGTCCCCTTATGCCCATCCCCCCTTGCTTTATTTTTTAAAATAGGTTAATTTACCTTTTTAGGCTTTACTCACTGAAATCCTACTTCTTTGTGAAAAGGATTTGAGGTAGCCATTTGTGGCCCCCAAATGAAACTATATCCCTTGGATCTAAGTGGGAAGAAAGCTATAGCCATCACTCGTTCACTGATTACTGGTCTCCGGCTGCACCCAGAGGTTAGAAATACCCCCGCCTGGGTCCATCCCCAGAAATGATGATTTAATCGGTGTGTGGCAGGGCCTCAGCAGGGGTGATTCTCAGTGCCAGCTTCAGACCTAGTCGAATCCCTCATCTTCTGAGGAGAGACAGGGAAGGAAAGAACATCGGAGGCGGGAGTATGCCTCGCATATTGCAGGAGAGAAGACAGAAGACCAGAGAATGAAGTGATTTGCCCTTGGTTCCGTAGCCCCTTGAGGTCCCCAGGCCTCCTGCCCTCCCGCAGTTGTGTTGTCCCTGGCTCTCCTTTCTCCCTCCCTCAAGTATCTCATCAAGAAGGTGAATCAAATCATCCACAGACACAGCTTCCAGGCCCTTATGATTTCAATGTATGACAATCAGGGAGCTCGTCTCTCTGGCTTTTTACTGGTTTTGAAAACAGTTAAATAGGTTTACATTTCTCATCATCCCTAAGCCTCTCACAGACCAAAAACAGCATGCATATCAAGTAAAAAGGAGACGGGGAAATTGCTTCAAAATGTTCCGGGGGGGGGGGGGGGGCTGGGCGTTTACATCTTAGGACCCCCTGGGTTCACCAACACTTCCTTACCTCATCCTCAAACTCCTCTTCCACAGCAAATAGCTTCTGCAAACTGCATGCCTGAAAGGGAAACAAAGCGATTGAGGTTGGAGGAGGAGAAGTACCTTTTGCGAGGACATTCTGTCCTCACTCTGCTTCTTCCCAATTCTAAGACAGCCACCAAGTGTACTGTTTTGAGCTTGTTTGTTTTGCTAGTGTTGGGGCGGAGTGAGGGGTGCGAAGAGATGGGATTTACTTAGAGACTTAGATGATTTCAAATCCTTTCTCCATTAAAACAATCCAGTCAGGTCCGTCTGCACTAATCTTGGAAGAGCACGGAAGAGGAGGCAAAAGAAAAGACTGCCAAGGGAAGCGTGGGTCATTCTTTAGACTCAGCACTGCGCCAATGGGCGTAAACGTTTTGCAACAAAGGTCTGGCCGGAGGGACCTTTATCAAATATAATCCAAACATATAATCCTACCACAGTGGCCTTGTTTCTGAAAGCCAAGCCGGGGGGGGGGGGGGGGGTTCCTTCTATCTAATGCCATGCCCAAAGCCTAGGAAAGTGGGATGCCTCAGTCCCCAGTTCCTTCTTTCAAGGCAGCAAGGCTGCGGTGGCCAGCTCTGAGATGCATGTCAAACTCAGAGCCAAGGGTTGTGCCCAACCCCAGATGCTCGAGTAGCAAGAGGTGCAGTTAGGAATACCTAACCCCAAATGTCCAAGGCTCAGAAGGACGGGTTGCCGGGGAGAGGGTGGGGCTCAGGCGCCACGTGACGTGTGAGTGCGCCGGGAAGGAGGAACAGGAGCTCGCCCAGAAGGTAACAGGAGGGGAAGAGACGGAGGCCCAGAGGGAAGTGGGTGGGGAGAGCCTTCCCAGGGCCTGCGGGGCGTCCCTGCCAAGCCGTGACTCGAGCCCAGGTCTCCCGACCTCGCTGAACTCTCACCCAAACCCTAAACTGGCCCTGCTGCTCGCCCGGGGGAGGGGCTGGAACCTAGAAGGCAGTTCGAGGGCCCCAAAGACCAAGAGGCCAGGCGGCTCCGGGTACGGCATTACCATGGTGACGGCGGGTGGCCTTCGGCCACAGGGTTAGACGGACAGGCCCCAAACTCAAGTGGTCGCCGGGGCCTCAGACTTGGCCGGGCTCTGCGGCGAGGTCGGAGAGGTCCCTGCGACTCCGCGGGTGCCAACAGGGTCGTAGTTAAGCTGAGGGCGGGTGCCGTAGGCCGCTTTCGAAGCCGCCGCCACTCCGGCGTCTCCGCCCTCTTAAAGGGGTGGGTCTGTTTTTATCCAGCCGACACAAAGGCCCTTCGTCCGCCAGTCTTCCGCTCCGGCCTTAAAGGGAAACTGGTGGGCTCTCGGTCGCCCCCTAGCGGCCCCTCGGACCGGATCGGCTGGTTCTACCCGCGGTCTAGTGAGAGCAAGTTTGAGGATTTGGGCCCACTACGCCCAGTTCTGCCCACCCTCCTCTCTTGTGTTAAGCACACTAGGCATTGTGTACTTGAGTGAGACTCTCATTCACACCAGAATCGACCCGTTAGTTTGTCTGTTCATCTTTCATCCACCCATCATCCATCCCTCTATCTTTGCAACACATTTATTAAGTAAAAGTGTTCGTAGTCTTGACTCTTTTCAGCCTTCATGTTTCAGCTTAGATCTCGGATCTTCCCTGTCATCCATTCTCTTAGCTAACACCCTCCCCCATCACCGTTTCCTTTTTAGCACTTTACTGTGTTTCTTTCTCACTAGAATATGAGCTCCCTGAAGGAAGAGACCTTATCTGTCTTTTTCAAGTTTGTATCCCCAGCACTTAGCACAATGCACAATAGAGTTATTGAATGACACAATGGCTAGTATGTATTGGGCACAGCGCTTGACACTGGGGATAGAGAAGTGAATGAGTACTTGTGCCCTGAAGTTCACAAGTCAGGGAGACACGGATTAAAAGATAGAGTCCAGGAGAGCTGTGCAGAGAGCTGGGCAGGGGCCTAGTGAGCTGGGAAGGCCAGCTTTTGTCACTAAAGCCTACTGTGGTTAAGAACCCTCAGTCTAACCTCAGTTTCTCTTTCCGCTTGTCACTACAGGGCTAGTCAGGATGACAGATAGGGCTGCATAGTGTTGAGGACTCAAGAGGCAGGAGGAAGGTCACTGATTCCAGTTCTTAACCGTCTGATCTCAGCCAGCCCTGAGTCTTCCCCAGGGTGGTCTGGCCTGGTGTTACCTCTGGCAGCCTATGGCTACAATCATAGCTCCATGTGGACCAGTTTACTTGTCATAGGCCAGAATGGAGGCCAGAATGGCAGTGGGAAAGGGAACCTGGACGCCTAACTTGCATCCAAGTTAGGAATCCCCTCAATGCCTCTGTGCTTCTGAACTGGGGGACAGAATCCCAACTCTCCCATTTACAGACTTCCTCTCCTCACAGGAAGCCCAGACACAGCCCATCCCACACCACTGTGTATGGTCCTGGAGACCCAGCTACAGGGCTCCCTCTGGATCTGACCTTTGTCAGCTCAGGCTGACGGGAGATCACAGAGCCCCAAGGCCAAGAAGAATAGTGATAACTCCTATCCACACCATATGCTGCCCCTTCCAATTTTAACCAATAGCTCATTTTGTCGGAACAAAATCCCTATAAAGACTGAGGGGCAGGTATTACTTTACTGATCAGGAAACTGAGGCCCAGAGAGGGAAGGGATTCTGTCGGGGTCACAGTCTCTCAGCGGTGGATCTTCTGGTTAGAAATCCTATGCTTTCTCCATCACCTTTCTTTTTTTTAAAGATTTTTATTTATTAATTTTAGAGAGAGGGGAAAGGAGGGAGAAAGAGAGGGAGAGAAACATCAATGTGTGGTTGCCTCTCATGTGGCCCCCACTGGGGACCTGGCCTGCAACCCAGGCATGTGCCCTGACTGGGAATTGAACCAGCGACCCTTTGGTTCGCAACCTGTGATCAATCCACTGAGCTACACCAGCCAGGGCAGGAGCCTCAACTTCTTAAGTACAAAGGAAAGCGCGCCTGGCGTGCGTGCGTGCGTGCGTGCGTGCGTGTGTGTGTGTGTGTGTGTGTGTGTGTAAACAGCGTTCTCCATTGGCTATGGAGTTAGACAAATTGGGGTTCGTGTTTAAACCCGTGGCTAACTGGTTGTGTGACCTTGGGAAAGTTACTTCACCTCTCTGAACCTTAGTTGTCTCATCTATGAAAACGGAATAATACGTCTTTCTCCCAGGACTGCGACGAGATGAAATGAATGAAAGCATGGAAACGGCCAGTTCTGGGGCACGTGGGCAGGGGCTCCACGATGGGGCTTCCTCTTCCCCCACCTGAGTTTGCGACCATGTACTGAGATTTGTTATGGGAACCACATGGCTTGAGCTTGTGTCTAGTTCAGCATATTTGCAAATGCATTTTTGTCCCAATTTGTATATATATATATTTATTTTTAGAGAGAGGGGAAGGGAGGGAGACAGAGAAAGAGAGAAACAGCAATGTATGGTTGCCTCTCACATGGCCCTCACTGGGGGCCTGGCCTGCAACCCAGGCATGTGCCCTGACTGGGAATCGAACCCGGGATCCTTTGGTTCCCAGCCCGCGCTCAATCCACTGAGCTACACCAGCCAGGGCAGCCAATTTGTATATTTATCACGGAGTCAGTGTGCTGACGGATGTGTTTCTGCATTTCCCTTGACATTGGCCTTGGTATAGAGAGTGGCGTACACTGGCGTGGCTGTACACACACAGAGAATCTCACGTGGTTTTGTTGGTGGGTGGATGTGACAGGTTGAGTGAGTGTGTGAAATGTGTGTGGAATGAAATGTGTGTTGTGTGCTGCATACCAGGGTGGGGGTCAGAGTGAATGTGGGTGGGGAAAGGCTTGTCTATTTGTGTGGCTTTGTGTGTGTGTGAAGGCTGGGTAGACCAGCACAGTGGGCCAGAACTTTCTGTGTTGGTGAAAATATTTTCTGTCCACAAGTGGCTACTAGTCACAAGTGGCTACTGAGCCCTGGAAATGTGTCCAGTGAGAGCAACTGAAGAAAGAAATGTTAATTGTATTTAGTTTTAATTAACTTGAATGGAAATAGCCACAGTAAACTATAGACAGAAACCTCAAGCTTGCTCTCTACAGAGCAGTGGTGTACATCCCCCTCCCTCCTAATAGGGAAACCCAGCTAACTAACGGGTCCTGACCTCAGCAGATAAATGGACCCGCTGGAGCCCCGCCCACTCGTGTATGCGCGTGTGAGCGCACGTGTGAGATGTACAGAGGGGGCCATCCGCCTCCTTCCTCCCCAAGTCCCCAGGCGAACAGTGAATCAGCCTGACAATGAGGTGAGTCATTCATGAATTGCTTGGGCCGACCCATCAGGCGGGAAGCAAACGTCAGCCAGCCACCCAGCCCTCCCCTCCAACCCCCCAGCGGGATCGCTCAACCCCACGCACTGCAGATGTTGAAGAAACTGACGCGAGCGAATCAAGGCATCAAAGCTCGTCTCCTCAACCCCTCCCTCTGGTTTGCAATCCATTCATCCCCCAGCCCCTTTCTCCCCTCACGTGGCATGTGAGTCATCTCAAGATCTACACCCCCAATCCAACCCCCACCGCCCTAAGCATCCCTGAGTTGGTCTCCACCTCCCCACCCCACCCCACCCCCGCCCTGCTGGGGTGTGGGGGCGTGGGGAGGCTGGACCCCTGGTGGGGTGCCACCGGCTGCCTTTGGAAGAGGCTGAATCTCCAGAGTTGGCATCCACCTTGCTTGGAGGAGCAGCAAGACAAACATGGGGCCCCGGCTGGTGTGACTCTGCTCACTGAGCGCCGGCCTGCAGAGCAAATGGTTGCTGGTTCATTCCTAGTCAGGGCACATGCCTGGGATTGCGGGCAGGTCCCCAGTTGGGGGCGTGTGAGAGGCAACCAATCGATGTTTCTCTCCCTCTCGCCTCTCTAAAAAGAAAATATATTTAAAAACAAAAACAAAAGCATGGGGGCAGCAGGGAAGGAGTTGCCAAAATTGCTGCCCGGAGCCCCTGTGGCTGATGGCGAGGAGGGGATTTGGAGGGGCAAAAATATTCCTGTTCCACGGAAGTCCCACACAGTGTCTCCCTAGTACCTGACAGTCTTCAGAACCTGCTACCTTCTCCCCTCTGCATCCCTTCCCCTGGACCCCTGCTCCCCATCAGTCATCCTTCTTCTCTTGGACTGAACTTTACAGGGCGATTCTGACTTGGACCACTGGGTCCCATGGTGATGTTCCTTACTGGGTCAGAAAACATCACAAAAGCCTTAAAAATGTGTGGACCCTCCTAAGGATTTATCTCAGAAAATAATTACTGATGTGGGCAAAGATTTAGCTACAACCATGTGCATCACAGCATTATTTAAAATGGTGAAAAATTGGCCCTGGCTGGTGTGGCTCAGTGGATTGAGTGCCGGCCTGCAAACCCAAGGGTGGCAGGTTCGATTCCCAGTCAGGGCACATGCCTGGGTTGCGGGCCAGGTCCCCAGTTGGGGGCATACAAGAGGCAACCAAACATTGACATTTCTCTCCCTCTCTTTCTCCCTCCCTTCCCCTCTCTCTGAAAATAAATAAATAAAATCTTTAAAAACAAACAAATAAATAAATAAATAAAATAACATGGTGAAAAATTGGAAACAGCCCAAATGCCCATCAAAAGGGGATCGAATAAAGAAACCAGTAAAACAGCACAATGGAACACCAGGCACCCCCTGAACACGATGCAGAAGGAGATTTGATGCCATGGGAATATTTTCACGAAACATTAGATTGTAAGATATTGTGAGCAGCGTAATGCAGTTTTTCTTTTTTTTTTTATTTTTATTATTTATTTTTAGAGAGAGGGGAAGAGAAGGAGAACAAGAGGGAGAGAAACATCAGTGTGCGGTTGCCTCTTGCACATGCCCCACGGGGACCTGGCCTGCAACCCAGGCATGTGCCCTGGCTGGGAATTGAACCTCTGCCCTGTGGGTTTACGGGACGACGTTCCAACCAATTGAGCAACACTGGCCAGGGACAGAATAGTCTTCATTTTTAAAGAAATTCACAGATTGCCTGGCTGGTGTAGCTCAGTGGATTGAGTGCGGGCTGGGAACCAGAGGGTCCCGGTTCGATTCCCAGTCAGGGCACATGCCTGGGTTGCGGGCCAGGTCCCCATGAGGGCCATGTGAGAGGCAACCATACATTGCTGTTTCTCTCCCTCCCTTCCCCTCTCTCTAAAAATAAATAAAAATAAAATTAAAAAAAAAGAAAAGAAATTCACAGATTGTTCTAGAAGCTATGATGTTGGTTTTCCCCAAAGGCTGGCCATCGCTGAGTGTAGGAGACCGTAGCCTGCTTCCTATCTCTGAGCCAGGATTCAGGAGCTCGGAGGCCTGGGAAGGGACAGAGGGGTCCAGGACCAGGGAAGGCTGCCCAGTGAGGACTGACTGAGGCCCTCATCTCCAGTCAGGCCCTCTGTTTATTGATTTATTGGGCTACAACTGTAGAATTGTTAGTTATCAGAGCTAGAAAAATCTTCACAAGTCATCCATCCAATCATACCATTTTACAGATGAGGAAAATGAAGCCCAGAGGGGTGGACGCTTGCCTAGGAACCTGTCTGTTGTCTTCTCCCAAATATCTCAGTCACTCAACGGTGACTCTGCTGGATGGTGGCCTGGAACCAGTTTCCTTCTGTCCTAAGCACAAAGGAGCAAGGAGGCGGGGCGTGGGGGGGGGGGGGAGAAGGAACAGTTTTGCCACCCTTCCTTCTCATCTTCACCTGTAGGACCAACCAGAACTGTCTCCAGCTGGAAGGAAGGAAATCCCATCTGACTCTGTCATCCTACAGGTGAACAAAAGGCCCAGAGAAAGGAAGGCACGTGGCCAAGGTCACACAGGGATGCCTGGGCCAAATTCAAACATCCTGAATGATACTCTGCATAACTCAGTTCTTAAAGACGTGCCTTTGCTTTGGGCCTTGGGCACATGAGTTGTTTTCCCTGAAATAAACTCTCCTCTGGCTCTCGAGCTTATTGTAAGACGCCTAAGGGCAGAACTGGACCTTAACGCATCTTGAAGAAGTCAAGTCCCAGCTTAGACTTTGAACCCTAGTACTATGATGGATGTGGTCACATCTGCCTTCACCTTGATTGGGAATTCCTGAGTGTCAGAACTGAAAGGGACCTCAGAGACTGGAAGTCTGAGTCCTGTTTCCCAGATAAAGATACCAAGTTCCAGAGAGGAAATGACTTATCCAACAAGACACAGAGCTGCAGCTGATCCTAAGACCCAGGTTTTCTCACCTCCTGCCCTGTTTTTTTCATTCATTCATTCATTCATTCATTCATTCATTGCAGTCCTCACAGTACCTAGCATTGTACTAGCTGCATAATTTTTCTTTCTTTTTTGTAGCAATATTAAGGACCATTTATTGCTATGCCTGGTTTTATGCTAAGTGTTGTGGATTTTTTGTGCTTTGTCATACAGCTCTCACCACAGACTTTATAAGGGAAGCACTATTATCCCTATTCTACAGCTATGCAAGCTGAGACGCCTGAGATTACACAATTTAACAAAACCTCACAGGTAAGAAGCGGCACCAGCAGACTCCCACAGATAGCACCACGCTTCACCCACCCTAAACCGAGACTCTGAGAACCTAGAATTCTTCCTCAAGCGCCACCATCCCCACAGCCCACCAACCCTGCACCCGAGCTGATGCAGACGTCAGGATACCTCCAGACCCAGACCTCTGACCCTCCCTCGGGGCCTGGAGCTCACAGGTATGTCCTCAACAGGGGCGTCCCCACACCGAGCCGCAGCCCCCAGCTGGCCCCATAACTTTTCAGTTTGCCCAATAAATTCTTGCCGAATGGAACAGGAACAAGGTGCCTGTGTACAGGTTGCCCTTGGTAAATGTAAAAGCTTTCAAGAACGTTTTATTTCCTTTCATAGATATCTAGTGAACGCGCATTACTTGGGTTTATCAGCTCAGTTTTTCCTTGTTCTGCATTATTTTCTGCCTGAGGCTGTATTTAGGCAGAAGTGGATGGTGTCCATACCAGGCACTCTTTGGAGGCCATCACAACCACTTAAATATTGGCCCACCAGAGACCAGAAACGTGGGCTACACCACTCTGGCCAGAGCATCCCAGAGCCTCTGGAATGCTGCCCATGGATCTGAGGGTTTCCACCCCAGGTGAAATTCTGTGTGAGTTTGAAGGTGAAGCAGGTCTCATCGGCACTAGGTCCCCTGTCTGCTCCCCAGGTAATGCTGACTTTTGAAGGCAAAGACGCGGGGTCAGTGAGAGGGGGTGTGGAGGAGACGGATGCTAGCTGTCAGTGCAGCAGCGTCCACGAAGCAGAGAGGAATATTGCTCTCTCTCCTGCTCCAAGTACTGGCCAGGACACCTCTCGTGATTCCAAGCAGGCGTAGCAGGTCCCAAAGCCCCTAAGAGCATTGCTCCCCACTCCTCATTCTCCTCCCAGCCTTGACGCCTTCTTCTCAACGTCCAATCGCGCTGCCAACCTGCCAGGTTAAGTGTCTGGCCCTCTTCCACCATTGATTTTCTTTTACCAAGAAGTCGAATTCACCACTGGGTCCCAGGGGCAGAAGTTGTACGTAGGGAAACTGAGGCAGTGGTTAACCAGACAGTCCCATGACCCCTGTTTCCATGGTGAATGGCTCCACCAAGGGCTCACCCTATGGACTCATAACAAAAGACATTTTATTCTCTGCGAGGAACTCTTAAGTTCCTGAAAGCCAGATTCATTTCTATATTCCCAGCACCTACTACAGATACTCAAGAAAGATGTAGAATAAATGCGGAATTATTTAACCCCCATGTAACTGAGAAGGAGAAATCTGAGGGTTCATCAGGGCCTCCTATGGAGAATTCTATTAACTTCTAAGACAGCTGACCACTGGGGACCCAGGCGATCACTTCAGGGCCCTCCAGAGAAGACGGCTAGAGTGTTGGGCTTGGGAGCCGATCTCCGCCAGGCCCTGTTCCTTGTGTTTGGGGGACAGAGAGACCTGGGTTTGCATCCCCGTTTTTGCTTACATGAACCCAGTGACTTTGGGTAAGTTATTCAGTTCCCTCATCTATGGGGTGGGAAGTGCCTAGCGGAGGTGTTCCATGAGACAGTTTTTGACATATTGTCATACCAGATGGAGAGATTCTTCACTCATGTTCTGAGCTCTCGAGAGAAGAAATTCCCGTCTTCAGTGTTCCCAAGCCTTCACTGAGTACCTGCCATGTGTGAAGTGATGTGCTAGGTGCTGAAAAGGCAACAAGAAGTATGATCTTATCTCTTTTCTCAGGTGGCTCATACTCTGCTTGGGGAGGCAAAATGTAAGCACTGAGAAAGCAAAATCCCAACCCAACCCAACCCAACCAACAACAGGAGACAACATAGGTTCTATAAAGAGGAGCAGCAAATGGGTGGCACCTCACTACAGGACAGAGGCAGGGGGACCTCTATCTTGGAGTGACATGGGATAACTTTGTGGGGGCAGGCTTTAGGCTCAGAATTCATTGTCCAGTCAAAAAGTGCTTACTCTGGCTTAATATTTTAACATTCATTCATTTTATTTAATAAATACTCACTGTCTTTTTTCCCCCAGATACTGTGTTGGGTAGAAATTTGTGGTTTCTGCACTCAAGAAGCTTACAGAGCCCTGGCTGGTGTGGCTCAGCGGATTGAGCACTGGCCTGCAAACCGAGGGGTCGCTGATTCAATACCCCGTCAGGACACATGCCTAGGTTGTGGGCCTGGTCCCCAGGAGGGGGCGCTGGAGAGGCAACCGCACACTGATGTTTCTCTACTTCTCTTTTTCCCTCCCTTCCCCTCTCTAAAAATAAAGAAATAAAATAAAATCTTTTTTTCTTTAAAAATAAGCTTACAAAGATAGACACTGAACCATAAATAGATGTATATTTACAAATTGTTTATCAGGATCAATAAAAGCATATATAAAGTAATCTCTGGAGATAGGGTTCAGGAATTAACATTTTGAACAAACTCCTGAGGTCATTTGTAAGAAACTTAAAAGTTTGAAAACCACTTTTCTGGGCCAGATACAGATTTCAGTGAGAAAAGTGGAGAGGTTTTAAAGTCTCTCTTGCTTAGTTTTGTATTCTAAAAAAGGTCACCCTGGTTTGGGGAGAAGGCCAGGTTGGATGCAGGGAGGGGACTAATTGGGGAGGCAGATACAGTATCTCAGGTGAGGGATAATTTGGCTTAGTACAAGGGGTGGGGCTGGAGATTTGTCAGTGGGAACTGGTTCATGCGTTCATGCGATACTTTGTAGAAAGAACCTTTATCATTTATACCAGAAACACTTATGTATGTCATTCACTTTTTCTGATTAGATAAGTGATACATGATAGTTGCAAAACTTCTGACATACAGGAAAAGATAAAGAAGAAAACAAAGGTAAATATTTTGGTATTTATTTCTCTGGCTTTTTCTATGCACACAGACTCAGACATATGGATCTAGTTTGTTGTTTACTACGATGGAGCAATTCTGTAGTAATTGTTTGATTCCTGATTTTCAAGAAGGCAATATATCAGAAGCATCTTTTTGGGTGAATATAGATGATATCATTTTAAATATCTGGATGGCATTCAACCAAGTAAGTGTGCTGGTTTATTTGCCAATATCCTACTGATGGGTATTTAAATTGTTTCCAAATTTTCACATTATAAACAATCTCTTTCCTTTCATACTCATTGTTTTTCAAAGATTTTATTTATTTATTTTTAGACAGAGGGGAAGGGAGGGAGAAAGAAAGGGAGAGACATGGCTGTGTGGTTGCCTCTCCTACACCCTCCCACCGGACCCGCCGGCAACACAGGCATGTGCCCTGATTGGGAATTGAATCTGCGATCCTTTGGTTCACAGGCTGGTGCTCAATCCACTGAGCCACCCAAGCCAGGACCCATACTCATTTTTGAACACATAAATGTTTATTTCCTTAGAATAAATTTTTGTTAGTGGAATTACTGGGTTATTGACAAATTGTCTAGGTGTGATCACACATACTCACGCTGTGTCCTAAGGGGAGTTGTAGAGGAAGAGGACACCGAAGTCGGAGACCGGAAGTCCTCCTTTTGAAGGCCTTGGATTGTTAGAACCATACCCTGGCTTTTCCCAAACTTTTCATTCCCTGGCACGGAGGTGGTATGTGCGGTCCGAACTCAAGACCTGTCCCTGCTATCCACCCCCAGCCTGGCATCTAGGCTGGGGCCTCTGCAGCCCTCCCAGCCCTTAGGAATCCGTCCCCCTGTTCCCCTCCCCCACCGCGGCAGGGCGTGTTAGGAAGACGCTCAGGCAGGCAAGGATTGCACCATCTACGGTTTGAAAAGGAAGTCGAGGAAGCGCGGGAAGGAAAATCGAGCGTCCCAAAGGCTGAGCCCCCGCAGCCAGACCAAACCGCCGGCAACGCTCCTTCCAGCACTATTCGCTGGCTCGTATCCCTTGCCTTCCACCCCCTCCCCAGCCCAGCCCTTTGCTGGGCACCAGCCCTTTAAGAAGCTGTCAGGGTGGCGCCGTTGGCCCCGCCCCGCAGGGAGGGCCTGGAGGGAGAGGAGGGGTTGGTGGTGGCTGAAGCTGGGGAGGTGGGGGGGGGGGGTTCTGGGTCTATTTTTAGCTCCGGCTCGGGTCACGTGACGGGAGTGACGTCTCCGAATGTTGTTGTTGGTGGCGGCGGCGAGCGGAGCCGGAGGAGCCGCCGCAAAGATGGAGGAGCCGTCGGGGAGGCGCTGCCGCTGCTGTCGCCGCCGCTGCTGTCGCCGCCCCCCGCGAAGCCGGAGCTCCAGCCACAGGGGGTGAGCGCACCGCACCACCCCGTATCCCACCTCCCTCGGGCCCCCGGGACGGGAGGCGGCGCACCCTCCTGCCGTCGCTGCCTGCGGGCACCCATCGCGCGCTCCGCGCCCCCCTTCCTTCCTCCAGGCTCCCGGTGCCGGCCGGCGCCCCCCGGGAGCATCGCCAGCTCGGGAGCCGGGTCTCGGGGTTACTGCGCGCCCCCCTCCCCGCTCCTCCCTTGCAGGGGCGCCTTCCTGCAGGTAAGGGAGGGGCCCGCTTTCCCGGGACCCGCACTCCCAAACGGCTGGGACACAGCCGGGGCTGTCTGATTTGTCCCCTAACGAGTGGCGCATGTTGCGTTGCAGAGCGATTTGAACCCTGCACCCGGATTCTATGCAGACTCGTTTTCTCTGGACAGCCCTTTCTTGGTACTCTGAGATGAGGGGCGCTGCCCACTCCACAGCGGTTCTACCCGTACCGAAGGACGCATTTTTCATTTTGTGTCCTAAGAGTTTCGTGCATGAGGAGGGGGCCTGCGGGCCTACCTTACTTCTCCTCTCTCCCATTATTCTCACCCCCTCCCCCGTGAGGCGTTTTTGCAATTGTTCCCACCCTCTTCTCCCGTCTGACACCCTAGAGCCAGAGAGAGAGAGAGAAAGAGAAAGCGAGCGAGCTAGGAGATGCAAGCTCCCCGCTTCTTGTCTCGGGTAGATGCCCCCCATTTTTCATCCTGGGTCTGTATCTCCTGGAGGCGGTAATGCTGCCTGTGTCTTTTAACTGGGGATAGGCTGCTTCCCTACCCCACCCTTCTCTGGGGCCCTGGGGAAATGAGAACTGGCTAGATGATAAGTAATTAATCTGGGAGTCTGGTTGGTGGGGGGAGAGAAGAAGGAAAAGTGGGGGTGCCCCATTTCGGGGAGGAGGTGACCATCTACCCCCATTGTTGGCCTTTGGAGATGATGTGATGGGTAGCAGTTGCAGTTGGTTTTGGGGGGCGATGCTCAAGAGACTCTGACAGTGCCCACTCTTCTTCTGGGGCTTGGCATTAGGTTTGGCGGTTGGGGTTGGTGATGGTGGTGATTGGGTTCAAGGTCCAACTGGGAGGGGAGGATGAAGCCAGATCACAGGAACAAAAGGAGGCAGGGGATGGGAGATCCAGGGATCTTGGCCAGAGGGACTCCTGACCAGACTGCTTGCAGGACTTGAGCTAGGGGTTGGGTCTTGCCCTGGGCCTCTGCAGGTTCACAGGAGATAGACCGACAGGGTCCTCAGTCTGTGTTCCAGGCACCAGCGGCCCCCCTGCTCCCCACCCCCAGCCTGTGCTAGCTGTTGAAATGCTGGGCTGGGGATGGTGGGCGAGCCATGTTGGGGGCTGCCTGCTTCTCCATCCCGGTTTTCCCTCCTTCCTCTCCCTCCTAAATGCAGCTTGGGGAGATCCTGGTTTTCTCCAGCCCCTTCTCTTGAATCCTCTCTTTGCTCTGTCCCCCTTGGACTTGGATCTGGGCTGTGTCTTGACAAGCCAGGCAGGGGTGTCTCTGAGTTAGAGAAGGGGCCCCCAGTGTCTCCACTCCATCCTGGAAATGTATGCTTGCCAGGGACCAGAGAGACAGATACCAAGTACAAGTTACTGGGGGGCAAGGATGGAGGACATGTTAGGTCTGTGTCAGTTTTCCCTTCCTCTCCAATGTTTCCTCCTCTGTGGCTGGATCCCATAATTTGGAGGGAGTTGGGGGGGGGGTGCAGCAGTATCACATGCCCCACTCCCTCCAAGTAGCTGCAGAAACAAAGGTTGCTTTCCCTTCTCTAGGGGTGGCATCTTAGCTGTGTGTTTAGAAGTGGGGCCTGGGGATGGGGAGGTAGTTTGTGTTTCTACATCAGGGGGGCGGGGGACCAGCTATAGGCGCTGGGGGGAGTACAGTTGGTGCCGAAGTACCAGCTGCTCTTTAATAATTAATTCTTCCTACTCACATCCCTTTGAGGAGGGATGTCTGGAACACGGCATCAGGCTCAGCCAGCCTGCTAGAGGACGCACTCCTGTTGGTGGGGGGGTTGGGGAGAGACTGCAAGGGGGGGCGGTTCTTGGCATTTTTGGAGCACTGTCGCTTGCTCATGAATGAAAACCTGATGCAGCCTGTGAGGGGGCCTATTGTAGCCTGGAGCTGACTTTGGCTAATTAAACTTTCTCTGCCTTTCTTCTCTCCCACCCCACCTCACCCCAGTCCTGGCCTCAGCCCTCTCTTGAATGGGGACCCTGTCTGGTAGTGCTGAGGAGGGGGTATCATTCTGCCTGAGGTTTTAGGGCAAACAGACTGGGTCTTCTGCCCTCTGCCTCTGCCTCCTCCCTCCCTTCCCTCTCAACCCCCCCCCCTTTTTTTTTTTCTAGAAATAGCAGCCTCCTCCATCTGGTTTGTGCAGATGCCTGGAGCTGCGTCTGAGCAGACAAACAGAAATGGGCCGATTGCAAAAATGAATTTGTTAGCCTGGTGCCTTTTTTCCTCCTCTGTTGCCCTCCCCCTTCTCTTAGTTTCGGGCCTGGACATCCAGGTCAGCTACCCCTCGTGGCTCTGGTAATCCCCGGCTTCTGGTGGCCTAGCTTGGGCGATGGAAGCTTTTGGAGACCCGGGAAAATGGTCTCCCATGGCTGCAGTCAGGAGGAGTCAAGAGGAGAGGTCCTTTGTGCCTTGGGATGGGGTGTCTGGGCTTGTAGCTTTCTGATGCAATCTTTGGGGGCCAGTCTCAGATTGGGGGCAATAGCAGGTTCACAGGATTTGGTACAGACAGTTCGCCTGGCCGCCTGTGACCCGGGAAGGGGACCCCGGCCACAGTGCTCAGAACTCAGGCTGAGGTTCCAGAGAAGCCCTCAGGGGGATACCTGCCTCCCCAGGAATCCCAAGAGGGCTGTTTGAGGGACAGGATCCCGGAAGGACAGCACTGTGAACTTGTGGTGTCTGGGGCGCATCACTGCTCCATGTCCTCCTCACTCGCCCACCCTCTGCCAGAGTCTTCATTACTCATGAATGGGGTGGGGGGGTCCCCCCTAGGGCTTTTGCCCTGCTGTCCTGGCTGGAGGTTGTAGGTGGGTTTGGATTCTGGGTGGGACAGGGGTTTGACTGAGAGAGTTGACAGGGTGGGGACAGGGCCATGGGGTCTGCCTATCTATGATGTCAAGGAAGCTGAGCTGCTCACTAGTTTGTGATCCAGGAGCCACACAGCTCTTGGTCCCCAAACTGCCCTACGAGTCCCTCATATAACAGTGGCCAGCAGTGGTTTTTCTCCAGCAGAGGAGGGACCAAAGAGTTCTGGCTTTAACCATCACACTACCCTGTCCCCACTTCATGCTCCACCCCAGACAAGAATCTGTGCCTGTCCTGATCAGGCAGTGAATGCTGCTTTGTTCCCTGAGGAGGCCCCTGTTCACCGGGGAGACTTGGTGTGGGTATTGGCAGACACTCCGCAGGTGGACAGGGCGCAGGGGTCTGCTGCATCCTTCAGGGTGGGGAGGAGTCCTAAGCCCTCGGGAGTTCTAGAAACCCTCCCTTTCCTCTTCTTCCCAGGGGCGAGGACCATGGGGGCTCAGGACTTGATATTGACACAGTGTTTGTACCTCTGAGGCTCTGCCCCTTCTGAGCATCCTGCTGTGGAGGTGTCTTTTACGAGGCAGATGGGTTGGGCCACTTGGGCTGCTGGGAATCGTGGGAATTTCTGAAGCTGTGTTCCCCAGCCCACGGGAAAGGGTGTGAGCCGGACTGGGCGCCAGCCCCGGGTGGGCACGGGCTGAGCTGCCTGCCCACGCTGGCCCTGCCAGGGCACCAACAGCCCCACCTGCTGCATTCCTGAGCCTGGCCCCAGCCCTGCCCGGCCTCTTTTGTCCTTGCCCCACACCTGTGTCTGTTGGAGTCAGTCAGCCCCCTCACGCTGCTCCCTCCCACCTCCCCAGTCTGAGTGTGCCTTTCTCCAGCTGTGGAGTCTGAACCTGTGGGCAAGGGCAAGAACAAGGGCAAGGAGCAGAGCAGGCCTTTGAAGACCTGAGGTTTTCCTAGTGTGTGTGTACGTGCGTGTGTTCTTGTGTCCCCGCCATGGCTGACTCCCAGGCTACTCTGCTCCATATGGACCTCACCCCTGGGAATCCGTGATGAGAATTCAAGGCTTACTGAGAATTCATCTTGCCAGGAGGTGGGACTCTCCAGGGGCAGAGCTTGTTGCCTGTTCCTCGCTGGGGGAGCACGGTTAGGGCTTAAACAACCAGCTTCTCTCAGCCTCATCTGATTGCTTTCTGCTGCCTCACTTTCACCGAGTATTGGGCTTACTTTCATTTGCAAGAAAATGAATGAGATCATGTCTGGGGTGGCTCCTGGGCTGTTTAGGGATGGGCCCAGGTGGGTGCATGCGTATTATCTGAGGCTTGAGGACTAGCGCTGGGAGGAGTGGGGACAGGTTGGCAAACTCATGGGTCTTTTGTTTTTAGTCCTCACCCAAGCATATGTACTCACCAAGCATTGATTTTAGAGAAAAGTTGGGGTGAGGGGGAGAAAGAGAGAGGGGGAGGGGGAGAGAGAGAGAAACATCAGTAGGTTGTTTACCTTACGTACCCCAACCAGGGATCGAACCTGCAATGTAGGTGTGTGCCCAGATGGGGAATAGAACCCACAACCTTTTGGTGTACGGAACAATGCTCCAATCAATTGAGCCACCCTGACTGCGCCTCATGGTCTTTTATTACTGGGACGTCCTCTGTTACTTACTGTATAGGCCTTGGCAGGCCTACTTCTGGGCCTTGGGTGCCTTGTTCTGGTTGGACCCACAGTCTGGCAGGCAGAGCACTGGCTGGATTGCAGACCTTATATAGGGCAGAGCCTATGCAGCATCCACAGAGCCCGGGGCTTGGGCCCTGGACTCAGGTCTTGGGCGGGGGGGGGGGGGGGGGGGGGGGGGGGGGGGGCGCTGGATGCGGGGTGAATGTCTGTCTTTCCAAATTCCTGGAAACAGCATGGGTTATGGGTAGGAGAGGGTTGGCCGACTGTGAAAGTGGGGAGACCAAGAGAGAGGAAGCACGTCACATTTCGAGAGTTGGATGGCACTGGGATCAAAGAGCAGGGAGATGACACCCACCTGGGAGGCCCAGCTCCGGCTGCTGGGGCTGGGGTACCAGTTTCTCCCTTAACTTCGGGCAGGGACCCCAGGTCAGCCCTGCATCTCCCCACCACCAAGGGCAGAGTTTAGAAGCCTCCCGGCACTGTCTTCTTCATGTACATTCGGTGCCACGTGGGGCATCCTTGGGAGTCTCTAAGGTCTCTCCACCTGGCAGTGGGCATTGCCACCTGAAAAGGAGTTTGTGGGGGTGTGACTGCTGTAGCCATTTCCCTTCCCTTGAGGGCTGGCAGCCTTACCAGTTAGAAGAAACCAGGGTTCGGTCCAGTTCTGGATTCCCTCCGCGCCCCTAGGCAGTTGTCCCTCGTCCTCTTCACCAGGCGTAAACTAACGCGCTCCGAGGCCTCCTTCACCCCCCAGACTCCCGAGTCGGGGCCTCTAACCCTGCTCCCTCTCTCCCCAGGGATGCTGTTTTGAGTGCCTGACTGCCTCGCCCAGAAGGATGGCCTCGGATGGGCCTTAGAGGCACAGCGGCCCCGGGCTCCTGTCCCGTCCGTCTGTCTGTTATCGTCTGTCTCTCTTGACATCATCGCAGCTCCATCCCCTCCTGTCCCAGCCCCCAACGCCAGCTTCCTGCAGGCCCAGAGCCGGCATGAACTCTCCCACCGAGTCGGGTAAGAGCCGGGAGGCTGGAGAAGGGCACCCTGGGGTGGCTTTGGCCGCAGCGGCAGTGTGTGCAGGCTGAGAGCCTGGCCTGTCTGAGCTGTAAGGGAACAAGGGGGTCAGGAGTGGAGAAGCACTGTGAGAGAAGGACAGAAGTGACCCTGGAGTTACTGATCACAGGGTGTACCCGATAACTGAGGGGTCAACAGTCTAGTCTGGCCCTTGGGGGACCAGTCCAACTCTGTCCCCATGCCTGCCCTGAGTGGGGGTGTGGGTCCCCGAGTCTCTGGGCAGTCCGGGGCGTGATATTGGAAGAAGTTCTCTGTGATAGCTGAGTGCCCAGCTTCCTTTTCATGGTGGTGGCTCTCTTCCTGGTGGCGTGTTGCTCTGTGCCCCATACTTTTTTTTTAGCAGAGGTTTGCAGGGTCTTTGGCCTTGGTCTGTGTCGGGGCGTGTCGTATTGGGGTGGGGGTGCAGTGACATGTAGGTAGAGGGGTCTCGGCTTTCTCCTTTGAGTCAGGTCCACTGCCCCTTCTCTTGCTGGGCCCTGGACGTGGTGGGTGCCCGATCTGGGGTCTTTGACTCTGAGATTTCCTGTTCTTCTCTGCACTTCGGAGCCTGCCTCGGGCTGCCAGAAATAGTCTCTGGGTGGGACTCCAGGCCACTCTGTGTGTGGGTGGGTCTGGGTGTATGCCTGTGAGGATGTGTCCAAGTGGCCTGAGCTGGACCCTCAGGAGTTTCACGGAAGGGTCATGGGTCACTGTGGTCACAGTAATAACTGCCTTCTTCCCCTCGGCTGTCTCCTGCTGTACGGCCTTAAAGGGTCAGAGTCGTCCTTGCTGAACAGCCTGTCCTGTCTCCCGCATCTTTTTCTGTAGGGGCGGAGGGTATCTTTCCTTCTTGTAGGGTGAGGGAGACGGGGGCCTGGAGATGAAACCCGATTTGCAGGAGAGACAGAGGTGGCATCAGGGAGCTGTCCAGGCCCCTTCTCACCTCCTTCCCCTTCGTCAGTTTGCTGGACCTGGTGCTGGCCACAGGTCGGGGAGGCCCTCACCAGGGTCCTGGGGGTCCAGCAGGCTCAGGGAAGCTGGAAGCTGGTGGGATTGTTTGGCTTTGTGCCATTGGTGTTGGTCAAGGCTGCGCTCCTCCCCCGTTCCTTCCAGCATCCCATGCCCAGGGCGTGGGCTGCGGGCAGAGCAGAGGGCCAGCTGGAGAAGGCTGGGCTCCCGAGACCCACCGAGTCTGCTCTGCCTGATGAGCCCCCTTCTGCAGGGGTTGTCCTTCCCTCTCGGGTCCCCCCACCTCTGCCCTCACCTTCATTCGACCTGTGGGGGTCGTGCCAGGTATCAGACATGGAGAGGTCTGGAAGGTGGGCTGTGGAACTCTGACGTCCTGCTTCCTCCTCTGAGAGGAGGGGCCTGGGGGGTTCTCATCACTTCCTCACCCATCACACTGGATGCTGCCCCCCAGCAGGGTCGGTGTCCCCGCAGTAGTGCCAGTGGCGCCTTTCCTCTGAGCTACTGTGTTGCCCTGTCCAGGAGCCACCTCCAGTCACACCAGGGCCAGGGTCTGAGCCAGGACCCAGGGGACAGAAGCTGCCAGAGGCATCTGTTGGTGGCTTGGGAAGGACATTTCCAAGTTTTGGGATTTTATTCCCTTAAAAAAGAAAAAAGGCTAAAATAATCAACTTTGGATTGATGAGGTCATTGGGTCGCCTTTCCAGATGCTGGCGGTCCCGGTTCCCTGTGCAGCTACGTCTGCAAGGGTTAGCAGGAGTGCGGCCGCAGCTGAAGGCGTCCACCAGCGCAGGAGGCAGGTGGCCTGGGAGCGGCTGCTGAGCCTTGCCGGGAGGGGCCCCTGAGTGGGGTCTATAGAATTGGCTGCACCTGCTGGCCAGCTTTCCCACTCCCCCCAGTAGGGGGAGATGCTGTCCTCTGGTGTTTGGGAAGGAGGGAGAAGAGGGGGCCAGAGACCGAGGACCTCATTTTAGGACTGTGGAGAGGCCTCAGCTGGGATCACTGCTTGAGGGCGCTCCCCTGAGGCCCTTTCCACCACGTTTTCCTGGGTCCCACCTGTAGAGTGAGAGTTGCCCTCTCACTGGGGATGGCCACCTCCACAGACCTCATCCTTGTCAAGGGGCCCAGCCTCCACTAGAGTCGGGGTGGCGCTGGGGCTGGGCTGTGGGTGCCCCGTGCCAGGCAGAAGCTTGCATACCATGCGCCTTTGGGCTCCACGGAAGTAAAACGAAACCACACGTTGTAGCTGGAGCACGTGGGTGTCTGCTTCCCCTGTGGACGCCCTGCAGAGAGGCGGAGGGAGAGTCAGGGACCACGAGGCGGGGCAGAGAGGTGGGCACGAGGAGTACGCTTGTCTACGGCCCCGACGGCCCGCCCCGAGCGCTCCCGCCCTCTCCCGAATGGCCGCAGACACGGTCCTCTTTCCTCCGGACGCAGGCTAGCATTGTTCTTGGGTTCCCCTAAATTTCTCTCAGGTCAGGAGCTCTTCTGTTTGATAAGGCCTTGCTGAATGTCCCCAGCGCGTGAGACCCGGAGCTCAGCCTGTGAAGAAAAGTAGAAGGGGCCATGGCTGGTGTAGCTCAGTGGATTGCGCGCGGGCTGGGAATCAAAGGGTCGCCGGTTCGATTCCCAGTCAGGGCACATGCCTGGGTTGTGGGCCAGGTCCTCAGTGAGGGCCATGTGAGAGGCAACCACACATTGCTGTTTCTTTCCCTCTCTTTCTCCCTCCCTTCCCCTCTCTCTAAAAATAAATAAAATCTTAAAGAAAAGTAGAGAAGGGGGCTCATCCCCGCTCTCAGAGCAGACGAGTCAGTAAGAGAGAGTTCTGGGTGAGGGTGGCAGGCAGGGCCTCGGGGCGATTTACTTCTGGGGCTTACCCCTCCTCCTCGGGGTGTGGGAGCTGATCTGATCACTGACTTCCAGGCTGGGTCCTGATTTGACTCTTTTCTAGTCCTGGGGACAGGCAGAGCCCAGCGAGGGGGCTGCCTGCTTCCCTGAGGGGCCCACTGCCTGGTGTCTGGCTTCTCTTCAGGCAAAAGGGGGCTCGAGGAGTTAGGCTTTCTTTATTTTTCGGGAACCGATCACTTTGGCTTCCCTCCATGGTGTCGAAGGACCTGCAGAAACTGTCCCCTGCCCGGGTTTGGCCTGACTAGATGGGAGGAGCTGCCCTGAGCCCTGGGACCTGGGCTGGCTCTGGTCACTGCCCTGTCCTCTGTGCTGCTGCCCAGAGGACAGGGCAGGAGTGAGGCCCGCTGTCAAGCCAGTCTGGATGGCGACGGGGCTCCTGGAGAAGGCGGCCAGCTTCCTTGTTCCCAGCGTGGGAGGGAGCAAGCTTCAGGACAACACCTGCCTGCCCAGCACCTCCCCGCACACTCCACACTTTCTCTCCTTCCCTTTCCCAGGAGGGAGGGAAGGAGGGCAGCTGCCCCCTCCTTTCTGGGTGACCAGAGAAACTGGGGCATGGGCATGGGGTGGAGCCAGGAACCTCGGCGTCCTGCCTCCCAGTCTCCAGCTCAGGCTCTGCCTCCGAGCCCCTGGGGAAGGCGGCAGCCCTGAGGAGGAGAAAGTGGGTCAGTGCCAGCGTGGGGTGGGGGTTTTGGGAAGGGGACTCCTAGTGTCCCTTCTCCCCTTAGGTACCTCTGTGCTCCCCGTGCATTGGGGCCTACTCCACTTCCTCTTCCCTGCTCCATCATTCCCAAGGGGTTGAAGGGTTAGAATGGGATGGCGGGAGGAGGCAGGGTCAACCCTGAGGGGGTGTGGAAGATGCCGAAGTAGGTGTTCATGTTTTTAATGGACTTGGTTCCAAATGAGGGGGTTCAGCCAGCACCTAGCATGGGACCGGGCATATGGCAGCACCAAGGCATTGCCAGCGGGCTCCAGTTCGACTGGGTCAAAGGGCAGGAGAGAACTGATTGAGGGCAGGCAGGCCTGATGTCCCTGGGATCCCAGGGAAGCTGGTACCCCACACTCCATCTGGGGTGCTCCTGGGCCAGCCCTTGGCTTTCATACTGCGCACAAAGCAGACATTGCTTCCTTCCTTTCGGTTAGCCCTACCGCAGTCATCGGGGCCCAGGAAAGGGGAGCCTGGAGGAGCCCAAGGAGCCAGGTTTGGTTTCCCCTCTTCCCGGTGCAAGGGGTCAGGAGGCCTGACCCCAGCCTCCAAGGGACAGAACAAGGTCCTCGTGGTTCTGAGGGGATGGTGCTGGCCCTGAATGAGGCTCATGCCCCCCCTGTGCTTGGTGGGTGCTCTGGGAGGTCCGTAGGGCGACACTCAGGGCTGCGGGACAGGTGGGGATGCGGAGACAGGAGCCATGAGGGTGGGGGCTCTGGAGCAGGGAGGATGAGGTGAGGCGTTAGGAAGATCTTGTTGCATCAGTTGAATCTCAGAAGTATAAAATGACACTTGTCCCCATCCCAGGCCTCCTCTCTCACTGCCCCGGAGGATTTCAGGAACTGCGCTGAGGAGTGTCTGGCTGTGTTTGATGCTTTGTTCCCCACTTCTTGCTGTTACTAGAAGTCATAACAGTGCCGGGAACTGCCCCACGCCCTGGGTTCTGGCCACTTCTGGGTGCCCAGTCTCCTGGGTGCTTCTGTCTTCCCTGAGCAGAGAGCTCTTTGCTTAGGTTTCTGGCCACTCAAGGTTCTGGGGACCCTGCTTTGAGTCATTGTAACTGGTGACTTCCTCTCTCCCAGAGCAGAGCTCCTCTGCCGAACTCTCCTGTGCCTGGGGCAGGCAGAGAGAGCCAGGACAGGGCCAGCCAGCCCTTCCGGTTGCTCCCAGCGTGCGTGGGTGGAGTCCTGGGCTGGGAGGGGCCGCTACCCCTGGCTTTCTGGGCTCCCTTGAGTCTGCTGCCCATCACCCCACTGAGGGGACCTTGCCCTTCACTTCCCCTCCTTTGGAGAGAGCCTGCTTGGCCAGGATGAGGTAGGGGTTGGGGGTGGTGTGCGAGGTCTCCAGTCCCACCCGAGGTGCCCACCAACTTCAGGCCCCTGGGAGGGACTGCTCCATCACCGTTTCTTTAGAGTCAGCCTTGGCTAAGAAGCTGAGGCCCCAGATACTTGTTTAGGTCCTGTTCACCCCTTGCCCCCAGATGGACATCTTCTTGCCAGCCAGTCTGTGGCCTGGGAATGCCCACCTCTGCCACCTCCCCTGTCCATGTGCTCCTCCACCTGAGGGCTAGAGGCACCTCTGCAGTCCCGGGCTGACAGACGCTGACTGGGAAGATGGGCTTCGGGAGCCACAGCCACTGTGTCCTTGGTTGGCCAGCTCTTGCCGACTCCCGACAAGAGGGTGAGGTCATCCAGTCCAGGGAGAGGACAGGTGTCCCTGGCTCCATGCCTGGAGTTGGGGGCAAGAAGGGGCCAGGAGGGGGCTCCAAAATAGCAACTGTGACATCAGGAAGGGGGAGGGGGACACAGACCCAGGAATAACCAAGCTATTAAAAGGCTCCAGTAAGGTCAGGGGGCCAAGTGGGATCTCGGTACCAGTGGGAGGCACAACCCGAGGAAAGGGACGGGTCAGCGGCGGGCAGGGTAGGTGGGGGTCACCAGTTCTCGTGGGGCACCAGCCCTGGGTCCCAGGAGCACCCCAAAACAGGAGCTGCCCTCTCAGGTCCGGGGCTGGTGGGGAAGAACAGGATGCTGGCATCCTCTTGATTCTTAGAGGGGCTCCAACCGCAAGTCTGTTCCTGCGTGGGTGCTGGGGGTCATCATACCTATGCCTGGGAACCCTGGGGCAGCCTCCTGTACTGCCTGGTGCAGGAGGCAGTGGGCTGTGGTAGTTCGAGCTGAGACCTTTCAGCCCTACCATGTAAGCAGTTCTGGGACCAAGGGTGAGTGACTTCATCTCTCAGTGTCCTGACCTGCATCTGTCTTCTGAAGTGCAGAATAAATAAGTTGCCGCATGTGCTGCCGTTAGTGTTGCACCTGGCACGCTGCTGGGGAAGAACTACCTGTGCTCTGAGAGTGTGCAGGTGCTGCCAGGTCCCCTTCCCTGGGCTGGGGTGAGTCCTGCCCAGGAAGTCTCCTGTCCCCTGGAAGGGAGCTGAGCAGCCTCTGGAGGTGATACCCCAGTAGGATGCCATTTAGCTGCTGCCCAGCTGTCTCTCTGCTGGTTGAGGCGGTGAAGAGGCACCTCCCGGCTCCGAGGGAGAGCGCAAGTTAAATAAACTCCCTTCCGGCCCTTAGAAGGACTCCGAGGAAGATGCAGGGTTAGGCCATGTGGCCCTGTCTGCCATCCTCTTAAAAGGCCCTTCCCGTTCTGTACCTGCTCTGGATGTGAAAGGGAAGGTAGAGGGTGGAATTGCTTTTTGGCTTCTAGCCCCTCACCTGCCAAGAGCAGGGCCAGAGCTGTTCTCAGACGCGTGGGTGCTCCGGTGGTACCCTTTCCCAGCCCAGCCTCTGGCTGCTGGGCTCTGTGGCCTTGGCCTTGAGTGCAAGCCCTCCCCTGTTCCCATCCCCCTGCTTGGCGCTTCCTCCTGGGGTGGAACGCGCCTCCCCCCATGGGGCCTCCGCCAGGCCTGGGCTCCTGGCAGCCAGCCGGCGGCTCCCTGAGCATGCTCCACCTATTTATAGACAGGGCCCTCCCCCAACTGCTATTTCAGTCTCCTGCCAGCTGCCGGCGGCTCATTCGGGAAGGAGGAGCAGGGAGCCGGTTCCATAGCTGTCACCCAGGGCTGGGAGGGAACACAGAGAGCCCGCCTGCCTGCTGAGCTTCCCTTCCTGTCCCCTGAGTGCTCAGCCATACTCCAGCTCCTGAGAGCTGGGGATAGGCCGCTTGTCCAGTTGCCCCTCTGGGGCTGAGCTGGGCCCGTGGCTCCAGGGCCTCCTGGCTCCTCCTGCTGCCAGGAGTGCCCAGGCCGGATGAGGCACCTCCCCAAGTGTGGGTCCCGCACAGCAGCGGCCTGCGGGAGCCCCTGAGCAGTGAGGGCCAGTCCAACCACCTTCCCTTTGGCTGACTCCCGCCTCAGGCGGCCCCCTCCTTGGCATGCTGCTGGTGCCCAAGGCTCAGGGGCTCGTGGAGATGCTGCAGACCATCTATGAGACGGAATCCTGTTTCTCAGCAGATGGGATGTCAGGCCGGGAACCACCCTTGGAGATCCTGCCTCGGACTGCTCTACACGGCATCCCTGTGGCAGGTAAGTGCCTCCGTGTCCCCACCTGCCCTCTGCCATTCGTTGGGCGTCCTTTCCCGGGGGCTGAGCACCTGGCTCTGAGACTCACCCTGGCGGGGCTTTGTGTTGCGAATATGGGGAGTCAGGGAGCCATGCTCACGAGGTGGGTTTTCCTGCCCTCCCTTCAGCTGCACTGTGCTGTGTCCCTTTGAGCACCCCCCCCCCCCGCAGGGTTGGCATTGGCTGCTGGGGGCTGGGGATTGCTAGAAGATCCTGGCCTAGTTGGCACCATGGTCAGCGAGGGCGAAGTGGGTCAGGGACCTACCTCCAGACTGCCCACCCCCCAGGTCTGGGCAGGGGAAGAAGCCATAGCTGGCCCGCCCCCCAGGTCTGGGCAAGGGAAAAGCCATAGCTGAGTGTTCATGCGAGTAAAAGCTGCCTTAGCTCCTTGGGCTGGGTTCTGAGGAGCAGGAGGTCCAGTGCTGGGATTTCTGTGAGTCCCCAGTCAGGAGTCCCCTGGGAATGACACCTGGGGAGGAGGGGCCTGTGCATCTGTGGCAGAGTTAGGCAGAGGCGGCAGCTGGGATGTCAGGGGCCTTTGCTGCCTTAGGTCTTTGCTCCCCCATGTCTCTCCTTCCCCTAGGCCTTGGTCCATTCCCATCTCATGAGGGGTCTTCACACAGGCTTGAAGCTCGTCTGGCCCTGCCACCTTCTAAGCAGGGACTTTTTTTGGCTCTTGGCTGGAGATGGGGTCCCCCAGAGCTGGGCCACTCCCTCCCTCCCTCCCAGGAACCTGTTGGCAGCATCAGGCCTTCTGGCACAGCCTTCCCACCAGGCCGGCACCACAAGATGCTTCCTCAAGGGAGGGGCCTGCTGGATCCACGCCCGCTTGGCCCCTCCTGGCAGTGGCTTGGCACTTGGGTGTGGGTGTCAGAGTGTGTATGGGGAGTCTGCCTCTGGGTACGTGGGTGTGGGTCCCAAGCTCTGACTTGGAAGGTGGGAGCTGTGATTTGGCTTTAAACCATCCAGGAATAAGGTTGCAGTTGAACTGGGATGTGTCAAGGGGTAAAGAAATGTTTTGGGTAGATTTGGAAAACCCTTGGAACAAGGCCTGCCATCTGCCTGGGCAGGGATGCCCATGCAGTCTTCTCAGGTAGGGCACAGCCCTGAGGGTCAGCCCTGCAGAGCCCTCCACACCCCCTGGGAGGGAGCATAAACATCGGGGGTTGGCCCAGCCCTGGTCCAGTGGCGTCCGCAGCTCTCTAGCTAAAGACCCTGTGCACTGACCCTTACCGCCAGCCCCCAGGGGGCAAGGTGGTCTCTTGGGAAGCACAGGACTGACTGCAGGGCATCTGCTTGCGGGCAGCTCTACCCCAGTCGGCAGACGCCGTATGGAGCCACCCAGCCTGCCCTGTTCCTGCTGTCCCTTGCCTCCTCAGCATGTTCTCTCACCTTCTTTCAAGTTAAACCCTAGAATCCTTACAGGAGGGAACCCCACTATCCTCCTCCTCTCCCTAAGCCTACCTGTGCCTGCGTAGAACCCCCAGCCACTCTCTGCAGATCCCTGTCTCCCTACGCGCGCCCAACATGCACACTGCCTGGCCTTCTGAGCGGCGGCGTGGTCCATGCTGGCAGGAGGGAGACGTGAGTCACCTCAGCGGCTCGGGGAGAGGGCTGAGAATGTCCCCCCTGCGCGACTCTGATGCAGTGTCTGTGACGCGGCTGGGGACAGATATAGGCCGGGAGCTGGGCTGCCTTGTTTTTTTTTTTTTTTGACTCTGGAATGTAAATAGATGTTTCAAATAGAAACACTTTAACCTTTGGGTTAAAAAAAAATCCACCCCAGATAAACATGGCCATGAGGGCCCAGGCAGCTTGGTTCCCCGCCCCCCCCCCCCCCCCAATCTCTTGATCAGTTTCCAGGCAGGATGCAAGAGCCTGTGGCTAAAAAAGCAGGTGTCCAGGGACGCTTTTTGGGCAGTGCGTGTCTCCAGTCCTCTGCAGCAGGAGAGGTTAGGGAACGGGTTTTCTGGGCTGGACTGTGCCTTCTCCAGCAACAAGTGTGGAATCCCATTTGAGGGGAGTCCTTTGCACTCTGGGCTGTCTCGTTCTTGGCCACTTCCCCGTGTTAGCACAGTGCCTGGCTCAGGGATGAGTGAATGATGCTGAGGGGCTGGCACCCAGGGCTGATGGCAGGGTTCCTCGGCCCTGCTCTGGGGCTTGGCCCCCTGGGTGAAGAGACAGATTGGTGAGTTGCTCTAGCGGGTGAGCCAAGCCTTGGCAGGCAGCGCCCCTGAGGGACGTGGGGGTATCTCTGCTGTTCCTGCTTGAGGAGGGGGACAAATCACAACTTAGGTTCCTAGGTCTAGTGACATCCTAGGACTTCCTTAAGGGCTCCTCTGCAGCAGCCTAGCACGCAGTGGGCACCCCTCATCTAGGCCTGGTCCCAGCCTGGGGAGCCTGGGAACTTGAAAACTGGGGCAAAATTCCCCAGGACACAGTGCTGGGAGATCCCCTGCCAACCCTCCGTGGGCCCTGGAGTCCCTTCCGGCCTAGACTGGGCAGAGCTGATCCTCGGGCGACATGCAGGGTGTGTGAACAGGCGTGAAGAGAATTCCCCTTCCCTAGTGAGGGAGGGCGTGCGACCCACTGGTGCCAGGAAAGGGTCCTGTGGATATTGAGATATTCAGAAGTGCCATGGGGTGTGGGTTTGGTCTTGGGGTTTCCCCTGGATAGCCTTGGTTCAGTTCTTCAGACCATTCCAGGCTTGGCCGAGTGTGTGAGTGTGTGGGTGTGTCGGTGTAGGGTGTGGGGTGGGCAGCAAGGGTGAGACTTTGGTGGGAAGGGAACTAATATTACAGTGTATTAAGTGACAGGGTGTCAGGTGCTTTCCTTATCTCTTCTAGGGAGATAATAATAGCCATATTTTATAATTGAGAGGGGAGATCAGAGAGGTTAAGGAACTTGCCCACAGTCACAGAGTAAGTGACAGCTGGGATTCGGACTTGGGTCTCTGTGTAGGGCCGCTGCCAACACGCACAAGAGCTCCTTTGTGCAAATTTTAAAGCGCGGCCCTCAGGTGGATCCATTCTCGTGCCAGAGTCACGGCTTAGCCATCAGGTCATCGGCTGGGTTTCAGTCCCAGATCTGCCCTTGCAGTCAGGTGCTCTTGCGTGAAATGCAGCCCGCACAACTTTAGGTGGCAGGCCCGTCTTTGCACCGCCAGAGTCTGTGCTCCTAGGGAACGGAGACCAGCCTGGCCTTGGCAAGGCTCCTGAGGTTTTTGCGAGGAGACTGTTTTCTATAAATACTGGGGACCACTTGGTCAGCTGTTTCCCCTCCTGCAGGGCTTTCGGCCCAATAGGAGAAGGGGGCTCAGGAACAGAGTCGCACACCCCGTCCTGTTCAGACAGCCTCGCCTGCGCCCTCTCCTCCCACCTCATCCCCGCTTCGTGTTTTTGAGACCCTCAGCTGTCCCTTTCCTGCTGCACAGCTGCCAGACCGGAAATCAGACTAACTGTGTCCACACACACAGCTGTAACAGCTGTCAGGTTGACAGCCAAAGTGAGTGTCGCCAGCCCCAGGACTCTGTGAGAAAGGAGTTCTCAGACTTCCAGTTGCATCAGAAGGACCAAAGCAGCATAGTAACATGTGGGCTCCTAAGCCTTGCCCCCCACCGCCAGGTCCGGGTCCTGTCGGGCAGCCCAGAAACCGCCCAGAAACCAGCGTGGTGGCCCATCTCAGGTGATTCTGATGGCAGGAGGCTCAGACCATGCTTGAGCAAGGGCTGTGTGGACAGCGGCCCTGTGGACAGTGGTTCTGGGACCTACTAGCCTGCCAGTGGATGTCACCAGCACCCCTGGGAGGCCTCGGTGGGCTTCAGGACTCTTGAGAGAAGGGCCTAGTGGAAAAGGGAGGGAGGTTGTTACCCTAGGCAGAGTTGAATGCAGCTTCTGGCCTGGCAGTCTGGAGAGGAAGGATGTCCTGAAACGCCAGGGAGCAGGTGGCTAAACCCCTGCCAGGGTGGGGGATTGTGGCAGGCAGCCAGGTGGGCAGGTGGGCAGGCTGCCCTGCTGGACGTTCACGGCTGGGTTATGCCCTGAGGCCCCTGCTGTGCACCCCGGGTGTGGAGTGAACAGTCCCAGCAACAGCTGCAGACTTTGAATGGTTAGTGTGCCTTTTCATTGCCTCTAGCTTGGTGCCCAAGTGTTTCCTGGAAATGGCCGGGAGTCTGTTTCTCCTCCACATAGCAGCCCAGGGTCACTGACAAACTTCATCCTCACCAGGGGGAGACTTTGTGCCTTCCGCCTGGGCTCTGTACCCCTGAGGCTTAAGGCCCTTCGGAGACACAACCCGCCTCACGGTTTCTGGGGGTCTGCTCACGTGGCTCCCTTCTCCCCTGTGCTCCTGGGTGAATCCCTGGATCTTTAATACTGAGTTCTGCTCCTTGCTCCGTCTCTCTTTAAATTCAGGAGCGACTCACAAGGCTCCTGTTCACTGGTGGGAGGTAGAGAGAGAGCCAGAGAGCTGGTGGTAAGCCTGGCTGGCTCCTGCACCTTCTTGCCAGGTGACTTCGGGCATGTCTTTTCTATCTCTGGCCTTGCTGTCCTGCTCTGTCAGCTGGGGAAGTTAAGTTGCTCATTTGCAGGCGCTTCCTGCACTAATGTTCTAAGAGTTTCTGAAGTCAGTTGCACGTCGCTTCTGCCTTGCAAGGAGAGGGGCCCAGGAAAATGTGGAATAGAACCGGGGAGGGAGGTGTCGCCTGCAGTGGGCACAGGAAGGCTAGATACCAGGGGACACTTTTTGGCTGCTTGGAACTGGGGCCCTGAGAGCAGGGCTCCACACTTGTGCTCCTCCGTGCTAAGTAATGCCTTTGAGGGCCAGGAGGGATTCCACCCCTGCAGGCCGAGCCGTGGAGGGCAGAGTGGCCTTTCTTGGAGGTAGCAGGCAGGAGAGAAAGCCTGGAAGAGCCACCCTAGGGAGGAGGATGTTCCCAGGGATTCCTTCTGCAGCGCTGGGATCCAGCTGCTGACCGCTCCAGCTTCTGCTGCGTGGGGCCCGCAGGAAAGGCTTTGATCGGGATGGTCTGCCGTCAGAGAGCCGAGGCCTCACTCTGGCGGAGGCCTGAGCCTGTGACTTCCTTAGGGTTCAGGTGATCTCTGAGCTCGGCCCCACGTCATTCTAAGTGTTTTATTTCATTCACTTGAGAAACATTCTGAGAAGTTGTCCACAGGCCTCACTAGACTGCCAAAGGGGTCCAGGAAATATCAGGGGCCATTAATAATGGCCCTGACCAGCACCTCTTGAGATTTCCCCAGGCCCGGTGCCGGGCTGCTCTGTGTGCGTTCTCTCTCCTGAGCTGGACAGCACGGGGAGGTAGGTGCTCTTCTTACTCCCATTTCACAGATGCCTGCACGGAGCACAGGGAGGCGCTCGGTGCCTTGTTCTAGGCAGTGGAAGAGCCTGACTTGTACCCTGGTTTTCTCTTACTCCAGAACCCTCGCTCTTATCCGTTATGTGATGTGATGTGTGTTACACACGAGAGGGTGTGAAGATGGGTAGGTGAGAGCCGACCCCAGCTCGCATGTGTGGAAACGCTGTCTGCACTGAGGTGGTGCCTGTTGAGCCTGGACCGGCGTCCCTCATCACGCAGGAGCGCAGACAGACCCTGGGAACCCGTCCTCCGAAGGGAGGGGTGATTGGCGTCACGGGGAGGAGTGTGAGATGCTGTTCCCTGCCTCCTTCCAAAATCCCTCAAGACCGGGAAAGGGATAAGAGCCCTTTCCCATTCTCCAGAGGGACAGAATGAGGTCATTAGACATTTAAGGAAGCCGCTGACTCCCCAGCCTGCTCCTGAGGGCCTTGGTGCTGGGAGGAGAGGCTGCGCACCATGGTGGGCTGCCCGCCTGTTGCTTTCCAGAGGGGCCGGTTCCCCGGGCCTGGTGCGTGCCCGGTGCCTGGGGTGTCCGTGCTGGAGCCAGGCTGCACAGGCTGGTGTTTGCAGGCAGCCTGCCTAGCTGGGAGCCGGGATGCCTGGGTTCGGGTCCCTGCTGCTTAGCTGGTGGGACCTTCTGCACAGGAGCCTGAGAGGCTTGGTTTTCTTGTCTGTGATGAGGGGGTTAAGACAGGTGATCTCAAAAGCTCCTTTTACAAACCTCTCCCTAGTTTTGTTAGGGTGGCTCCTCAGATCCAGGGCTTATCAACAAAGGCCTCGTTCTTGTCCTTTGTGGATGTCTCAGACGGCTCGATGCACGCCTCCCTCATATCTGCGTCCCCTCGGTCCCCTTCCTCCCTAGGCTTCTGTGGCCGGTGGCTCCCGGGAGTGGGGCCTTTTAGAACTGCCCGTTAAGCTGTGTAGGTCTGCTGGGCAGGTCCGCACGCCGTGCTGCCTGTTCCCTCCAGGGCTTCTTCAAGGGGGACTAAAGGTGCCGTTTCCCTGCTGCTAGTGTTTGGGTCACAGGGACCCTGGAGGTGGTGACTTCTCCAGGAGAGGGCTTGGAGCCGGAATGTGGCTTGTGATGTGTTCAGAGCAGGAGGAAGGCTTAGCCCTGAACCGTTGTTCCCAAAGGTGCCGCTAAAACCTGTTTCTTGTGTCCTAGAGCCTCTTGTGCTTGGGGATTGTGCCCCTCTGCCTGGACACTTTGTTGTCTAAGTCTGTGTGGCAGTTGTCCCAACGGTCGCCCGTAAGCACCTGCATTACCCCCCTCCCCCTCCCCCAAGGACCTGGGCCATCCCTGGTTGTGCTGCCCAAAGAATCTGCTGTGGGAGCCCCCACTGACTAAGGGGGTTTGTGCAGAGGTAGGAGGCCCCGCTGGATGGGAAGAAAGGTGTTGTCACTGCCCAGTTGTGCCAATAAGCTGGACGGGAAGGCTCCTTCTGAGCCAGAGCCCGGTGTGTGGGGGGTCACTGATGACTAGAAGTACTCAGCCCTGCCCACCCAGCCACGTGGGCTGGGCTTCTCCATGGGGGCGGTGTCGGTCACACCTGCAGAAAGCCAGAGGACAAGATAGTGTTGCAGCTTGTCCTTAAGGTCACCACTCCCAGGAGGAAGGGTCAGAGTCCCCAGGAAGGAGCAGAGTCTGGGGCACGGTAGGCGATGCTGCCGTCTTCCCCCGTAGGAGGTTGCTGTATTGTCTGTCTGGCTTACTCTCTGCCCCTACAGCTCTCCATCAGTAGGAGGTGTGGGGGTGAGGGGAGGGCCCGGGCCTTGCCCTTCCGCCTGACCCTCCCCTGGCCTTTCAGTGGCCTCCTGGCCAGCGAATTCCCAGCCTCTCCTCTTAAGGAACAGTGTCCTTCTGCCCACTCTCTTCCTTTCCAGAGGTTCTCCCACCTTTCTTGGTCCGCCAGGAGGCGATCGATCAAGGATCTCCTCTTGTGACACACCCATTTCCCCTTCCAGGTGTTGGTTCTGGTGGCAGCCACTGCCACTCGCTCTGCTCATGCCAGGCTGGCGGAGGGTGCGGATCCTTGAGGGGGTGTGAGGCCAGCCAGGCTCTAAGTTTCGTGCCTAGCAGGCTACATTCAGGGGCTCGGTGCTTTTCCCCGATCCTTTCTCTGACTCCAGCTGCTCAGCTGCAGCCTCTTCTGTCTTGGATGGAGTCTGGTTATTACCTGGGAGACCCCTGGCTGCATCCTGTCCAGGCCCCATAGGGCCTGCAGATTAATATTCTCCAGTCGCCCGAGCTTCCTGCTTACGCAGGATCGACACCGTGTGGTGGAGCCCGCTGGCTGCCCCACACCTGCACACCAGTGGGGCTGCGGTCCTCGCTCTGTCTCAGTGGTGGTAGCAGCTGTGAGGGAGCCCTGGTGGGAGAGTCCCCTCTCCTGAACCCATGCCTTCTCTGTGGGGCTCCTGCAAAGGAAGCCAGCTCCGATGGTGGCAGCTCCAACCCCGAGCAGGATTACGTGCTAGGAGCCAGGAGTGCTCGGGCCCCTGCCCTTCCCTGGGTGGGCAGGCTGGCTGGCATTGGCTCCCGGAGCCCCGGAATTGCTGGGAGCAGCATGTCGAAGCCTGTCTACCTCTTGGCTGAGCGATGGCCATGCCTTGGGCCAAACCAGGCTTTCCTAGGAACAGATAGCTGTCCAGCCAGCTTGGGGCCTCGATGAGCGTTTCCGGGGCTGGGGAGACCCAAGGCTGGCTGCTGGCTCTTTGCTGCCACCCTGCTTTGCACCCTGGGTGGTGCTGACCACCTCCAGAAAGGCCCTTTGCAGTTTCCTGGTGTTGGGATAGAACATGGGTTAGGAGCAAAAGTGGATGGGGGGGGGGGGGGGGGGGGGGGGGGGGGGGGGGGGCGGAGAGAGAGAGTGTGTGTGTGTGTCTGTCTGTCTCCACCCTCTTGGCCACATCTGGCCACTCCTGCAGATGTGGCTCTGGCCTCCTGGCCGCAGAGTCGTCAGTGTGGCTGGTGGGCAAACCACAGAGGAATGTGCCCAGCGGTGCTGCGGGGAGAGGGGGCTGGTGGGGACTGAGAGAGACATTCTGCTCAGGCTTCACCACCACCACCCCCAGCGGGTCCTAGAGGCCGTATTCAGGCAGGAGGGTCGCACGGCCTTGGCCTTCAGCACACCCAGCCCCTTCCTGGGTGATGCTTTTTCAGTGCAGGCCCCCTGGAGAGCTCTAGGCCCATCGATGGCACAGGGTGTGGGGGCCTCTCTTAGCTCGGCCCTTCGCCCCCTCCCTGCTCTCTGTGGACTCCTGACGAGGGTGGTGGGGGGAGAGGGGTCCTGGGCCGAGGCCTGCTCACGAGGGCGGGAGACCCTCGGGGTGTTGGAGTCCTTTCTTCTCTAGGCCTGGGCCGGAGTGGGCCCTTGCCACAGGAGCCTTCCTAGCTCCCTGTGGCCTCCCTGGGCTGGCGTGAGGAGAGTGAGGGCTTTCTTTGGAAAAAGAAATGGAAAAGAAACAAAACAGGCTGGCCTTGCCTCTCTCACTTCCTCCTTCCCAGGCAGTGGGTAGCCTGCCTTCCCCTTCCTGCTGGCGTCAGGAGGCTTTGTGTGGTGTGGGCTGGGTTTGGGGCTCCTCACTGGTGTGGTGTTTGCCCGGGCAACCACAGCCGTGATGGGAAGTGACGTTCAGTGGCCAGAGGACAGAGTATAGGGACCAGGAGGTCGAGACCTATCCTTCCCATTGGAACCTTTTGCCACTCACTGGGGCCTGTCAGCCCATTGTCCACATGGGGGCCTGGACCTAAGGTCTTGGGACCCAGGAGGCCCCTCGACCCCTTTCCCCTTCCCAGCGGGCTGTCCCTGGGACTGGAGTTATGAGCGAGCTGCCTCAGCTCCAGCCCCCCCTCGCTGTTACCCTTCTTCCTGTCTGATTCCCTTTCCTGTCTCCTCCTCCCACCTCCTCTCCGTGCGTGCCCTCCTCTTCTCCCATTCTCTCGTTCCCTCCTCCCCTCGGGCACAGCTGCTGTTTGGCTCGCTCTATATATAGCAGCATTTGCAGGGTAATTACAATAAAACTGTTGAAAGGAGATAATCCAGCAAAGGAAGCAAGTCTGACTCCCAGCCCCCTCCTGTCCCTGGTTTGGTGCAGCCCTGCACCCCTTTCTCCTGAGGCCTCCTGCTCCCACCCCACCCCCCATTTCCATAGCCTCTCCATTTGGCTCTGCCCTCCTTGGGCGTGGGGAAGAGAAAGTGGGAGGGGTAGGGATGTCTAGAGGGTCCCCAAAGGCCTTTCCGGAGTTTACTGAGGGCCATGGCTGCCAGCCCCATCAGTTCTAGAACCAACTTCTGTGCCTCATTTTCTCCTCTAGTATAGGCTTCTTGGCAAGGAGTGCGTGGTGGGGGGGGGGGGCGCACAGCAAGGGCAGTGGTTGAAAGCATAGGAGTGGCACTCGCATCTCGGTTCATCCGTCACCTGGCTGTTCATCTTTGGTCGTGCTACTTCACCCTTCAGTTTCCCCCGTCAGTAAAGTAATTCATATAAAATACCCAGTGGGCCCTGGCTGGTGTAGCTCAGTGGAATGAGTGCGGGCTGGGAACCAGAGGATTCCGGTTCGATTCCCCGTCAGGGCACATGCCTGGGTTGCGGGCCAGGTCCCCAGTGAGGGCCATGTGAGAGGCAACCATATATTGCTGTTTCTCTCCCTCTCTTTGTCCCTCCCTTCTCTCTCTCTAAAAATAAATAAATAAAATCTTTAAAATACCCAGTGGCATTAACTCAATGGCCATAGCATGTGTTGAGCACTCACAGTCTTTTAGGTACTGTGCTTCACACTTACGCATCTTTTCGTATTGAAGTTCATGGTTTTGACCTCATTTAATTAAGGCAGAGGGCTGTACACCCTCTCCACTCCCCTGTGGTCGGTGGTCCTGCCTGGTAGCTCTCTGAGCGCCACATGGCTGCCACTGCCTAGTGGGATCTGGGGTCAGGCCTCCTGATCCCTTAAAAAAAACAAAAACATTAAAAAGATGTATTTCCCTGGCTGGTGTAGCTCAGTGGATTGAGCATGGGCCTGCAAACCAAAAGGGTTGCCAGTTCGATTCCCGGTCAGGGCACATGCCTGGGTTGCAGGCCAAGTCCCCAGTTGGGAGTATGTGAGGGGCAACCACACATTGATGTTTCTCTTCCTCTCTTTCTCCTTCCCTTCCCCTGTCTCTAAAAAATAAATAAAATCATAAAAATATTTATTGATTTTAGAGAGAAAGAGAGGAAAGGAGTGAATGAGAAACCACTTTGTTGTTCCACTTATTTATTGGTTGTTCCCTGTTTGTGCCCTGACTGGGGGTTGTGCTCACAACCTTGGCATATCGGGATGATGCCCTAACCAACTGAGCTAGCTGGCCAGGGCCTCCTGACCCATTTCTGTCTCTTCTCCCTGCAGTGGAGGTGAAGCCGGTGTTGCCAGGAGCCATGCCCAGCTCCATGGGGGGCGGGGGCGGAGGCACCCCCAGCCCAGTGGAGCTGCGGGGTGCTCTGGCAGGTCCTGTGGACCCAGCGCTGCGGGAGCAGCAGCTGCAGCAGGAGCTCCTGGCACTCAAGCAGCAGCAGCAGCTGCAGAAGCAGCTCCTATTCGCTGAGTTTCAGAAACAGCATGACCACCTGACACGGCAGCATGAGGTCCAGCTGCAGAAGCACCTCAAGGTGAGCAAGGGGGGCGTGGGGGGGCCACCCAGACCTTTGCCCCCCACCTGGACCTGCTCACCCTGTCTCCCCGTCTTTCTCCACTCTTGCCTCTGCAGCAGCAGCAGATGTTGGCAGCCAAAAGGCAGCAGGAGCTGGAGCAGCAGCGGCAGCGGGAGCAGCAGCGGCAGGAGGAGCTGGAGAAGCAGCGGCTAGAGCAGCAGCTGCTCATTCTGCGGAACAAGGAGAAGAGCAAAGAGAGTAAGGCCCAGGGTCTCCTGGGGCCAGCCAGGACTCCACCCCCAATCGGGCTGTGGCCCCAAGCGCCCAGGCCAACTGTGCCCTGTTTCGCAGGTGCCATCGCCAGCACTGAGGTGAAGCTGAGGCTCCAGGAGTTCCTCCTGTCGAAGTCAAAGGAGCCCACGCCAGGCGGCCTCAACCATTCCCTCCCGCAGCATCCCAAATGCTGGTAATGGCCCTTGGCGGGCATGGGTCCCAGAGGTGCCCTGCTCAGAGGCTGCCTGCCTGTAGGCTGGAAAGGGGCTCCTGGCCTGAAACCATATATGGGCCCTGCAGTCTCCTAGGAAATCCTGCTCCTGGTGTCTCGCCTCCCTTCTCTCCCCAGATCCATTCTTCTATCCCTCCATATGGTGGATATTTCATAAATGCAGACTGCTGGGTGGCAGGTCTAGCTGGCTAGGTGGTAACCTAGACCTGTCTCTGTCCCCGCCCCCCAACCCCCCAGGGGAGCCCACCATGCTTCTTTGGACCAGAGTTCCCCTCCCCAGAGTGGCCCCCCTGGGACGCCTCCCTCCTACAAACTGCCTTTGCTTGGGCCCTACGACAGCCGTGACGACTTCCCCCTCCGCAAAACAGGTGAGTGCGCGCCCGGCCTGGCCTCCCAGAACACGGCTCCCTGGTGGTGGAGGGGGTTGTGTGGAGGGGCCGGGCTGCGGTGTGCCCATGTGTGCGGACGTGTCTGAGCCCCGGCTACCCTTCCCTAGCCTCTGAACCCAACTTGAAAGTGCGTTCGAGGCTAAAGCAGAAGGTGGCTGAGCGGAGAAGCAGTCCCCTCCTGCGCCGGAAGGATGGGACTGTCATCAGCACCTTTAAAAAGAGAGCTGTTGAGATCACAGGCGCTGGGCCTGGGGGTAAGGACTCCTCTCCTGTCCCTGTTCCGAGGGCCTGCGGTGGCGGCTGCCCCGGGCAGGCCCCGCTGACGGCCGCCTCTCCCGCAGTGTCATCAGTGTGCAACAGTGCGCCCGGCTCCGGCCCCAGCTCCCCCAGCAGCTCCCACAGCACCATCTCCGAGAACGGCTTTACTGGCTCCGTCCCCAACATCCCCACCGAGGTACGGGGCTGCCAGGGCGGGGGCGAGGGGGCTGCCAGGGCTGTTCCTTTTCCCTTGGAAGAAGGACAGCGGCTCCTTCCTGTCTGTCTTGCTGAGAATGCCCAGCAGGGCCGTCCCTTCCCACACAACCTGGAGGGGCCTGCTGCCCTGGAGGGGGACTGCCCCACAGTGCCCCTGACGGGCTGTGACTCGTCCCTATCCCCCCAGGTGGGGCTCGGTGGGGGGTCCCTCAGTCTCAGCCCCGGGTGGCTCCCCTTTGCCTGTGCTCATGCCTGTCTCTCCTGACTGCTCCCCAGATGCTCCCCCAGCACCGGGCCCTCCCTCTGGAGAGCTCCCCCAACCAGTTCAGCCTCTACACGTCTCCCTCTCTGCCCAACATCTCCCTAGGGCTGCAGGCCACGGTCACTGTCACCAACTCGCACCTCACTGTGAGTATGGGCACATACCCTGTCATCCCTCTGGTGTTGAGTCCTTTGGTCCTGGATGTCCCCATCTGGAGCTTTTGTCCTCCCGAGGTCCTGAGAGAGATCAGGTGGCTCACCCCAGAGCTGGGAGGTGGCCAAAGGGTAGCTGGTCCGAGGCTGGCAGGATTTGGTGCAGTGTGGGCACCTCCCTCATCTGTCTCCCCTCTGTACCCCAGGCCTCCCCCAAACTGTCGGCACAGCAGGAGGCCGAGAGGCAGGCCCTGCAGTCCCTGCGGCAGGGTGGCGCGCTGACCGGCAAGTTCATGAGCACATCCTCTATTCCCGGCTGCCTGCTGGGCGTGGCGCTGGAGGGCGACGCGAGCCCCCACGGGCACGCCTCTTTGCTGCAGCACGTGCTGCTGCTGGAGCAGGCCCGGCAGCAGAGCACCCTCCTCGCTGGTGAGTGGGCAGGCGCTGAGCCGGGGCGGGCGGGGGGTGCCCCTGCTGGGGCTCGAGGCAGGCCCGTCGGGGAGAAAAGGCCAGGGTTAACTTCCGGTTTCCGCCAGTGGCATCGTTGATTGCTTCAGCAGCCTGCAGGTGTAGTGCGTTCCTGCAGCGTGCCGGGCACTGTCCTCCACAGCCCCTGCTGCGGCACGGGGCTCACGTTCCAGAGCAGCGCTGTCCAGGCCACGCGTGTAATGTCACGTTTTCTAGCAGCCACGTTAAAAAGTGTGAAAAGGAACAGATGAAATTAAATGTAGTAAAATATTTAACTCACTATCTGGAATATTATCATTTCAACATATAATCAATATGTAAAGAGTTATCAGGGAGATATTGAACTTGGTGTTTTGCACTGTCTTAAAACTTGTGTGTGTTTCCCACTGAGGACATCTCAGTTTAGACAGGCCACATTACCAGTGCTCAGTAGTCACGTGGGGCTGGCGGCTGTGGGCTCGGACAGCACAGCTGTGGACAGCCAGCCCTTAAGTAGCCAGTGGCATCAGGAGAGGTTCTGCCTGAAAGACACGTGATCCTGGCTCCCCGGCTCCCCAGCCTGGTGGGGTCCATGTCCACAATCAGGGAGGTCTTGTCATAACTGGAGAGAACTAGTCACCCTTCGCTCACGTGGAGGGCCTGAGACCATACGTGCAAATAAAAGTGAATCGAAGGGAGAGAGTGGAGAATCCAGGAAGGCTTGCTGAAGGCGGTGGCTCTGAGTTGTGAGACTGTTCGCTTATGGGGTGGAGGAAGAATGGGGCTGAAGTTTGGGCGCAGGGTACTCCAGGCCCCTCCACAGTTTTTTGTGGGTAGGTGGTGGTGTCTTAAGAGGGGGAGAGTCTTGGGATGGGATGGGGGGGCTTGTTAATGATGGTTACTCCTCCCCTTCCTGCACCCCACAGTGCCGCTCCATGGGCAGTCCCCACTGGTGACGGGTGAACGAGTGGCTACCAGCATGCGGACAGTGGGCAAACTCCCGAGGCACCGGCCCCTGAGCCGCACTCAGTCCTCACCGCTACCCCAGAGCCCCCAGGCCCTGCAGCAGCTGGTCATGCAGCAGCAGCACCAGCAATTCCTAGAGAAGCAGAAGCAGCAGCAGCTACAGCTGGGCAAGGTGAGTGGGGAAAAGCAAATGTGCAGGGCTGTGCTGGGGGCAGGACCGGGCTGGCCGGAGGGAGAGGGGGCTGCCACCGCAGGCCATTCCCTGGTCCTGAGCCGGTCGCATCTGGTCAGAGGAGCCACCTTGCCTTTTTCTAATTTACACAGCTCTGCCCAGGCTGGATGGCTGCAGGGAGAAGGGAGGGAAGGATTGACCTTCCTGGGCCACATGCTGCATGGCTGCGCCCCCTCCCAGCTGATGCGCTCCCTCTGTTCTGTTCTCAGCTCCTCACAAAAACTGGGGAGCTGCCACGACAGCCCACCACCCACCCCGAGGAGACAGAGGAGGAGCTGACAGAGCAGCAGGAGGCCTTGCTGGGGGAGGGAGCCCTCACCATACCCCGAGAAGGCTCCACGGAGAGTGAGAGCACGCAGGAAGACCTGGAGGAGGAGGAAGGGGAGGAGGAGGAGGAGGAGGAGGAGGAGGACTGCATCCAGGTCAAGAATGAGGAGGGCGAGAGTGGCGCTGAGGAGGGGCCTGACTTGGAAGAGTCCAGTGCTGGTTACAAAAAGGTGCCCCCTCCCCCAGCCCTTGATCCCCACCCACCCCTCTGTCCTCTCCCCTCCTTCCCACCTTCGCCTTTCCTTCTCCCCAGTCTGCACGGCCCAGGTGTGCAGGGGCAGCTTTCTGAAGAGAGCAAAAGGGGAGTAGAAGAGAGACCAGGGGCGGTGAACGGGAGGGCGCTGCTTCTGTCGGTCCCAGAGCTGTCTGTCAGCGCCAGTCTGTCAGCCCCTCCCTGCGTCTGTGACTGCCCCCGCCTGTCTACTTGTGTGTGCGTGTGTCTGCATTTCTGCCTGCGTAGGGTGGGTTGTGCGTTGGTCCCAGTGCATGCATAGGAGCGAGTGTGCGTGTATACACCCTCCCCCCCAACACTGTTACTACAGTCTGCCCTGTGCCTAGCGCGCACTCCATTCATTGCGGACATGGCTGAGCCCTCCGGGCCTGACTCATCCCACCCCCTCCCACACCCCCGTCCCTCTTACCTCAGTGCTACTCTGGCATGACTCAGTACCGTCCCCCCACCCCTCCCCATCTCCTCAGGGGTGGAGACATCAAAGGCTGGAGTGGCTTCTGTTCCTGGTGGGGGGAGAGAGGAAGGAGAAGGGCTGGATCGGCCTCCCTCCCGAGGCCCCAGGGTGCCTGTCCTCACCCCATCTCAGGCTGCGCCTCACCCAGGCTCCCTCGCACTCTCGTCCTTCCCAGGTGTTCTCCGATGCCCAGCAGCTGCAGCCACTGCAGCTCTACCAGGCACCCCTCAGCCTGTCCACTGTGCCCCACCAGGCCCTGGGCCGAACCCAGTCCTCACCTGCTGCTCCTGGGGGCATGAAAAGCCCCCCAGACCAACTCACCAAGCACCTCTTCACCACAGGTAGGCCCCACCACTGCCGCTGTCCCTCCACCGTGTGCCAGGGGCCTGCGCACAGCATGGAGCCCGGTGGGGATCGTGGAGAGACAGAGTCCCTGCCCTTAAAGGATTGCCGGGGCCCCTCAGAGGCCCAGAAGGGTGGCCTTCGTCCTCTCCCTGTACACCACAGCCGCCTGTCGTGGCGGGGGCGCCATCCTTTTCAGGGCCCTCATCCAGCACTGCTGAGGGACCACCTGGTTTTGTACCATCACCGCTTGAGCGTCCAGGGGGTGGGGAAGCCCACTGTCTCAGTTGGGTCCTGCCCTTCTAGCTTCTTCCCCTTTCTCTCTGGGAGGTCAAGATCGAGGCCTCTGTCCATTCCAGAAAGCTCTTCCATGTAAAGCTGCCCGGTGCTGGGCTCTGAGGGGCCGCAGGTGCCTGAGGGTGGTTTCGTCTCCCCAGGGGAAGCGGGGGTGACGGGCACGGCACAGGGTGGCTGTGACAGGAGTGAGGAAAGGAGGCTGTGCCGTGAGGGTGCAGTGTTGGGGGCACGGTGGGCAGAGCTCAAAACCAGTAGGGGTGTCCCCGGCAGCCTGGTTGAGTCTTGAAGAGCCAGGGAGGAAAAAAGTTCCGGGAGAGAAGAGGCTCAGGTGTGTGGGAGGGTGGCTGAGGTGGCCACGAGGAAGTGCTTGGGCCGGGGCGGGCTGGGAGGAAGAGCTCGGGGAGCTCTGCCGCGGGTGACACTGGCCGGGCTGTGGCGTGGCCCAGAGCAGCGCTGGCTGACGGGCGTGTCTCCGGCTCAGGCGTGGTTTACGACACGTTCATGTTGAAGCACCAGTGCATGTGTGGGAACACACACGTGCACCCCGAGCACGCTGGCCGGATCCAGAGCATCTGGTCCCGGCTTCAGGAGACTGGCCTGCTCAGCAAGTGTGAGGTAAGGGAGCCCTTCTTCCTCCAGTCCCCGACTCAGACCGTGCGAAGGCTTTCATGTCTCCCTGGCGTGCAGCCTCTCCTTGTGTCTCTGTTCAACCCCTGACCTCAGGGCCCATCCCCCAAGCCACCTGCAAGGTCCGTCCTTTGCAGCTTGTTTCCACCATGGTCCCCAGCGGAATGGGGGAGGAGTCTTGCACTGGGGTCCCTGGGTGGCCAGGGCATGCTTTCTCCAAAACCTTTGGATCTCCTGAGGCCAGAAGTAGTCCCGTGTGCCCGGCTATAGTGCAGAGAGAGGGTCTGGGTATCAGGGAGAGCTGGCCCTTCAGTGCCACCCTTCTCCTGGTCTCCCCTGCCAGCGGATCCGGGGTCGCAAAGCCACACTGGACGAGATTCAGACGGTGCACTCCGAATACCACACCCTGCTCTATGGGACCAGCCCCCTCAACCGGCAGAAGCTGGATAGCAAGAAGTTGCTTGGTGAGTCGGCAGGCGGATGGGCAGGGTGTGGACCAGTCCTTGTCCGCTGCCCTGGTGGGATAGGAGGCTGTCAAGAAGACTGCCTGGCCAGGGTAAGCAGATGGGTCCTGATGAGCACAGGTCATCCCATGGCAGAGTCAGCACAGTGCCACATTACACACCTGCAGGGGGCGCCATTCACATAGACTAGGACAGGATCAGAGCACGCTGCTAGGGTGCATTGCAGGATGGAAGGTGACAAGTCAGGCTTGGTGATGGGGTGTGTTTTGCCCTTCTCCCCAACCAATCCTGACCCTTTCTCCCTGCTGTCTCCCCAGAACAGGGGACAGACATCTCCCAACGTCTGTGGGCTACAGAAGCCTGTCCTGCGCTTGGGTCTAGTCTTCTTTCTCTGTGACTGAGTTCACTGCCCTCTGCAGATCCACTCTACAGCCCCAGTAGTGGAGGCAGCTTCCAGAACAGCTCTGTTTCTCTTCCCCACAGGCCCCATCAGCCAGAAGATGTACGCCATGCTGCCTTGTGGGGGCATCGGGGTGAGCAGGGTGCCTGCCAGTGCGGGGGGTGGGTGGCTCTCCCAGTTCCGGCTCCTCCTCTCTTGCCCAGCACAGCTGCCAGCTGGCTGGTGGTCCAGGTGCCTGCCCCCATTCTTGCCCTCCCCTGCAGGGGCGCGCTGAAGCCTGCTCTCCTGCCCTTGCAGGTGGACAGCGACACCGTGTGGAATGAGATGCACTCTTCCAGTGCCGTGCGCATGGCGGTGGGCTGCCTGGTGGAGCTGGCTTTCAAGGTGGCAGCTGGAGAGCTCAAGGTGAGTGTGTGCAAGGGGCCTCGGCACTGCCTGGGCAGGTCCTGCACCTCAGGAGGGGCGGGTGGGGCAGCCTGAGCTTTCCCTTCAGTAAGGCACAGGCCTTTGCCACCTCAGCTCTCGGGTGCCTGAGTTGGGAGGAGGTGACAGTTCCGGGGCAGCTGGGGGACTGACAAAGTTTCACTAATGCCTGGGCCTCTCGTGGGTATCTCAAGGCTGTCTGCCCATGTGGCCCACGGCTGGCATTTCTATAGGCGTGTGTGTGATACGTGTTTCTGATCTGTGTTCTCTTTCCTGCCTGGCTTCCGCTTCTCTCCTTTTGCGTCCACCCTTCTGTGACCACCTTGCCTGCCCTCTCATGTCTCCGTTCCTCTGTCTGTACCTCTTCAGAATGGGTTTGCCATCATCCGGCCCCCAGGACACCACGCTGAGGAATCCACAGCCATGTGAGTGCCACCCAGCCCCGCACTAGACCCACCACCCGGACCCCTCCTCCTGCTCAGCCAGGTGATGCGTGTGTCCTGCTCACAGAGCAGACTGCTGCCAAGGCTGACCTCTGCCCTTTTCTCTTCCCTCCCCCCAGGGGATTCTGCTTCTTCAACTCTGTAGCCATCACAACCAAACTCTTACAGCAGAAGCTGAACGTGGGCAAGGTTCTCATCGTGGACTGGGTAAGCAGTGGGCTGCTGGGGCCAGGGTCAGCCTTCAGGATGCCCGCACCCAGCCTTGCACCCTCTTCTTCAGGTGCCCTCACGGGGGCCGGGCCTGACTGCTTACCTTACACCCTCCTCCCGGGGCGTTAGCCCAGCCCTCCGTTTTCACGGGGCTCGCTCCTCACTCAGAGGCCTGAAAGCGGTTTTAGCCCCCGGTCCACCCTGGCCCCCACCTTGTGGCCTCAAGCCGCTGAAGGGACTTCCTGTTTTGAGCAGTAGAGGCTGATACCTCCATTGCTAGAGCCACTTTCCGCTGGGGCTGACTGCATGTCAGGACGTATGGTGCTGCTCACAGCACCTTGCGTGGGAAGAATTAGGATGTCCGTTTCTGTAAATGGAGACGCTGAGGTGTTGGGTGACTTTCCAAACCAAGGTCGCTTAGCTCAGCGATGTTCGCACTGGGTTTTGGATGAGGCCTTTTGGCCCTGACACGTCCACTCTTGCTCCTGCACAGCGCCTCTCAGACCTGCCTCCTGGCAGAGGGGGCTGTACCCCCCGCAGCCCCTCCCCGAGAGCCAGGGGAGTAGCCAGGAGCAGTCCTCCTCATCCTCGAGGAGGAAGTCTCTTTGAAGACGAACTTTGGCTTAAAACCGCACGTTACATTGGATCTTCCTTCAGAACGCATCTGTTTTCAGTTCCTCGCCGGCCTGAACGCTGCCCTCCGTCCTGTGGTGGGGGGCGAGCTCTGGGGTGGGTTGGCACCTTCGTGCCATGGCTTTGTCTTCCCCGCACAGACCCTGGTCAGAGACGCTTGGGGCGGTGCTGTCGTGAACAGAACACAGATGCCCCGTAGCCGGTGGTGCGCTGCACCCCCAGAGCTTGCCGTGGGGTGGGTGTGGGAGACAAGTGGAGTGTTGCCCTTTGGGCCAGAGCCTGGGCCCTTTTCCCGATGCCGCCGTTCCACCCCGCTAGGACATTCACCACGGCAACGGCACCCAGCAGGCCTTCTACAACGACCCCTCCGTGCTCTACGTCTCCCTGCATCGCTACGACAATGGGAACTTCTTTCCAGGCTCGGGGGCTCCTGAGGAGGTACAGCTGCTAGGCTTCAGTCTGGGGCCCCACGGGGAGGTGGCAGAATGAGACCTGGCAGGAGGTTCTGGAGGCCCTTCCTGGTGCTGGGACCCGGGGAGTCTGGGCTCCTAGTGGGAGGACCATGCTGGCCGGCCGCCCCTCCACGCAGAGCAGAGGTCAGTGGAGTGAGCGCTGGAGGCAGGACCGAGGGCGGGGCAACGTCCGGGATCCCCAGGCAGTGAGAATAACCCCTCCCCCACCACGCTGCCAGGTTGGCGGAGGGCCGGGCGTGGGGTACAATGTGAACGTGGCATGGACGGGAGGTGTGGACCCCCCCATCGGAGACGTGGAATACCTAACAGCCTTCAGGTGGGGACTGAGAGGGGCCGGGGCGGGGGGTGGGAGCCCCCGGGCCCTGCCGCGGGAGGGGTAGAGCCACTCAGTTTGGTGTAGGTGGAGGGGGTTGTCTCTGGGGGGACACAGTGGGGCTTGGCCTGGCTCAGCCTCCTGCCAGGGTCAGCTTGGGCCCTCCCTTTGCAGGACAGTGGTGATGCCCATTGCCCACGAGTTCTCACCTGACATGGTCCTAGTCTCCGCCGGGTTTGATGCTGTTGAGGGACACCTGTCTCCGCTGGGCGGCTACTCTGTCACCGCCAGATGTGAGCCTGCTGAGGGGTTAAGGGAGGCTGTGGAACAGTAAGGATGGGGTTGAGTGGGGGCGTGGAGCAGTTACTGACTGCTATCACACAGCTGGAAGGACAGCTGGGGCAGGCCCGAGACTTGGAATCACCCTGGCAGTGCCCCCCCACCTCCCTCTGCCAACCTTGGCCTTGAGGGGCTAGCGAGGAAAGGGTGTCGGGGGGTAGTGGAGGCTGTATCTCCTCCCGGAGCCTTACGGATGGAGCTTGTCGATCCTCCTGTTCTATGGTGGTCCTTATAAAACGTGGAATTGCGTTTTTTTAGCCAGCCTGTTATGTGTTGTCTTTAATGGAGCACTTAGTTCATTGACCTTAAATTTATAATGAATACACACGCATTTGAGTTTAAATCGGTTATCTATTTTGTGCTGTTTTGTCCCACTCTCTTTCTTTCCTTTCGTACCTTCTCTAATTGATTTTTTAACCATTTAACCTCCCCTCACTCATCCCTAAAGGTTTTGGCCACCTGACCAGGCAGCTGATGACATTGGCGGGGGGCCGGGTGGTGCTGGCCCTGGAGGGAGGCCACGACTTGACCGCCATCTGTGATGCCTCTGAGGCCTGTGTCTCAGCTCTGCTCAGCGTGGAGGTGGGGGTGCAGGGAGGGGTGGGGGGGTGTGGGCCAGTAGGCCAGGGGCTGAGGGGCTGGGAGTGAGGGCTCCTATCTTGGTCAAGCAGCACCTAGGGTTCCTGGGAAGGTTGTCCTGAGTCCTAAGGATAGCTGGTGGCCAGGGAGGGCGTCCTGAGTCGGGTCCCTCCCGTCATGAGGTGTCTGAGACTGAGTGAGGTGGGCCGAGCAGCAGGCACCACCCGTTCCCCATCCTGAGCCTTCTCTTCTTCCCCTTGCCAGCTACAGCCCTTGGACGAGGCAGTCTTGCAGCAGAAGCCCAACGTCAACGCAGTGGCCACGCTAGAGAAAGTCATCGAGATCCAGAGTGTGTGGGGACAGGTGGAGGGCTCAGACCTTGCTGAGGGGGCGGGCCTTGAAGGTGCACCGGGGCTGGGCCTGTACACACAGGGGCTGCTGTCCTCTCTGACCCCCTTGCCCCTTTCGCACCCGCAGGCAAACACTGGAGTTGTGTGCAGAGGTTTGCCGCCGGCCTGGGTCGTTCCCTGCGGGAGGCCCAGGCTGGCGAGGCGGAGGAGGCTGAGACTGTGAGCGCCATGGCCTTGCTGTCGGTGGGGGCCGGGCAGGCCCAGGCTGCTGCGGCCGGAGAGCACAGCCCCAGGTGAGGCTCCTCCGGCCTGTCTGCCCCCCTCGCCCAGGCTGGGGAGCCCACTCAGCGCCCCTCCCTGTGCTTGTCCCCACAGGCCGGCAGAGGAGCCCATGGAGCAGGAGCCTGCCCTGTGACACCCTGGCCCCCATTCCTCTGGGCTTCATCATTGTGATTTTGTTTATTTTTTCTATTAAAAACAAAAAGTCACACATTCAACGACGTGTGCCGTGTGGGTCTCTCAGCCTCGCCCCTCCTGCTCCTCTAAGCTGTCTCAGGCCCCCTGCCCTGCGGCCCACACCACAGCTCTAGAAGTTTGCTCCCTCTGTACGGTGTGGGAGTGCCCTTTGCAGCCCCTCCCCCACGTTATATCTCACACTCGGTTTCCCGAATTCTGTCCTGGGCCGGCTCAAGGTGGGCACGGGGCCCAGATAGTACCTTCTGGTTCCGGAGCTGGCCTGAGTGAGGAGGGAACAGGAAGTTCGGTGCCTTGGATTCAGCTGACTTGGGGGGAATTGCCTTAATTTCACCCTCCTCCCCTCTCTAGCCTTGGGAGGTTCTGGAGGGTCCCTCTACAGTCTAGGAGGTAGAGTGGAGGGGAGGTGGGCTCCTGCCTGATGATTCCCCATCATTTTTTCCCCTCTGTTGTCTTCACCATCTCTGCACAGACTTCTTTCTCCCCCTCCCTCCTGGCCTCAGCCCCAAAGGGAAGGCTTGTGCCCTAGGATGTGGGCCTGAGGTCTGTGGGCAGGGCTGTCTTGCTTTACACTCCTCAGTGCCTATTTCCCCTCCCAGCGGCTGGAGAGGGTGGGGCTGGACTTCTGGATTCTGAGAGGCCTGGGGGAGCCACAGATCAAGGCCTGCTTTCTACCTTACTCTGTTGGCCTCCCTGCCCCTCTGCTGGCACAGACTGGGGGGTGTGGGAGCAGGGAAGTGGCCCCTGCAGGGAGTGCCTCAGGCTGGTGAGAGTGCCCCTGCTGTTCAGGACCAGATTTCCCCAGTCACCCAGCACGCTGCAAGAAGGATCAGTGGCCCAACCCCTTCTCTCCTGGGACCTTTTGCTTTGAAGCCTAGGGATGGCGAGAATGGGGGCTATGGAAGAGGCAGGGCCAGAACCCAGAAACCCAGGAGTCTGCCTGCAGCTGGAGCTTCCCTTCCTGGGCTTCCTTAGCCAGCCACAAGCCCAAGGGAGCTAAGACCAGGAGGGGGTTCCACCCTTGCTCTTTCCCAGGAGCCTGGCCTAGCCCTGTTTCTGGGGCTGTGGACCACAGGCTTCTAGGGAGTGCTGTCCAGCCTGTAGGAAACCAAAGATGGGACATGGTTCCTAGGGGGCTGAGTCTTCCTCCCTCCTCCTTTCAACACCACATACACTTTATCGCCCCATCCCTAGGGCCCCACCAATCTGTTTACATATTGATTACCCTAATGGGGGCCTGAGCAGGGTTGAGGGAGCCAGGGGAGGGGCAAGAGTCCCACCACCATCAGTTCATTGTGCGCTTGTGTCTTGTGTGTTGTCAGTGTGTACTAGACCCTCCTAGGGCTGCGGCTGGGGCTGGGGCTGGGCTCGGCGTGTCGGGCCTCCTGTGCTGAGCTCCAGCCCCGGACCCCTTACCCTCCATCTTCCCGTGGCTGGTCTGGTTCCCATGTAAACCCACTCCTTGCTTTGTCTCCCTGGATACGGTTTTCAGTTAAGCATTTTGTAACCCATTCCACTGTGTGTCCTTGCATAAATAAATTTGTTTCTGGCAGTGCCTTCTGGGGCTAGTGTCTCTGTTCTCTGGGCTCCCAAATGGAGATTCTCATTTACTCTCTTGGCCAAAAACAAAACAAAACAAAACAACCCCCCACCCCCACCCCCCCAAAACTCCTCTCCAGCCCCTGAACTAACCAACTAAGGAAACAGGAGCCTGGGGTGGGAGGGGGTGAGTATCTGCCCAGTAGGTTAAAGACAAGGGTTCACTGAACACAGCCACAGCACCATATGGGACCAGTCATATGGCCTAGGTGTCGTGCTACCCAAGGCCGAAGGTCTCAACTGAGTTTATAGCCCTCCCCCTTCCTTTGACTCTGCCTCTGCGGAAACAGGGCTGCAGGGGGTGGAGAACAGGCAGCCCCGCCAGGCTTCTACCTGCGCACACAGGGGCAGGTTCGCTGGAGATACACACAGGCAAGAAAGTCTGGAAGTGTTCAAGGGCTTTATTGGGGCCGCTCAGCCCCTCACAGTGTTGTAGGAACCCAACGGGCTTGCTGCTGTCTTTGTTTTTTTGGGAACTTCGAAGGGAAGGGAGGTGGACCAACCTTTCTGGGAGAGAGGTTCGCCCCTTCTTTTGGGGCAAAGCCAGGTGGTGGAAAAAGTGAGAAATTCAAGATAAGCAGGGCCTTTTCGGGGGCTGGGAGGGGTTGGGGCTGCCTCCTGGAGCGGTGGCTTTGTAGGAGGCACCTGAAGTCAGGAAGAGCGGACGGGTGGTGCATCCTGGGCACTGAACGTGAGCACCACCCAGGGCACCAGGGCCAGGACCAGGCATGGCCAGAAAGTATATTTGAGGAAATTGAAGATGTAGAAAAGGCTGATCTGAGGGGGGTGGCCCAGCCAATCCAGGGGGCCCAGCAGCCCCATGGCCAGCGCGAGGCAGGCTATCTTCTGGCCTTTTCCCATATATGCTCGCCGTACCTGGGCATAGCAGGGAGAGTGCAGGGCGATGCCCAGGCCCAGGGCGGCCCCTGAATCACGGCTCAGGGAGGCAAAGGGCCGGCTGTCCATGTGCACCCACTCTGGTCGCTCACACCACTTGGAAGCTAAGCGGATGGACCTGTGGGCAAGAAGAGTCTTTGCAGGAGAGACATTCCCCTAAACCCTAGAGAGCCGATGGCTCTCGCCTCCTTAGGGGTCTACTCCCATGATCTGCTGGGACCCCAGGGCAGTCTGTGTTTGTGAACACACAGTGTGTCCTTTCTTTAGCTACAGTGAACCAGAGACGCCCCCAGGCTAGGTAAAGTGAGACAGGACAGCCCCAGCCTGCCCAAGCTTCAGAGCAGGACTCACCATGAAAGATCCAGGCCCAGTGTAAAGAGGGCCCAGTAGATGAGGCTGGCACCCAGCAACAGAGCCAGTGAAGTTAGCCCGTAGAAGCTTAGCTCCCGTTCCATGGGCACCCGGGGGGCCATCAGCCAGCCCAGGACAGCACCTGGGGGAGTGGGATGACAGCAGCTTCAAGGAGTTTGGGGACGTGACCCCCTCAAAGGGACAATGCAGCTTGGCAGAACACAGACATAAAGGAAGTCTTGGGGTCGGGTGTACAATGGGAAGACCCCAGACTGCTCCTCCCACTGCCAACAGCACCCTCTGGGCCCGTTCTGCTGTCCCAGCTGCTCACCAGTTATCAGGCCGGCCAACACCTGGTGAGGGAAATGTGCTAAGAGGAAGATCCGGGACAGACCGACAGCCAGTAGGAAGGTACAGTAAGCCAGGCTTGGCATCATCCTCACCCAGCGGCTACAAAGAACAGAGGCAAATGGTCCAGGGGATGTCCGGAAACAGCTCAGCTTCCCACAGCACAAGTGCCCAGGGTCCCCAGAATTCCAGCTCCAAGCTGCCCTGTTGCTGGGTCTTTTGGGTCCAGGGTAGCACTGCCCCTGCTCCCCCTGTACCACGGGGCCACTTGGGCCCAGGTGTACCTGTGGGTGCGAGTAGCCACCTGGGAAGAGATGGCTGTCATTATAGGCCAGAGGGCTGCTCCTGTGATCATGCAGTGTCCAGAAGGGCTGCCTGTGGGGGACAGAGAAGCCTGTGGTGAGAGGATGGGGGCAGGACCCAGATGCCCCAGTGGCCCCTCAACATAGCCACCTGCCCCCCGGCTAGAAGAGAGCCTTCCCTCAGTACTGGTCTGTAGCTCCCTCTGCCTCGTCTCTCCCCGAGGCCACTGCTCTCAGGCTTCTACCTTGACCTGTGTCTCCTGGCTCTACTCTAAACCAGGTGGGAAGCTGGCACACTGGCATGTATGGGCGCTCTCCTCCCAGAATTCAACTTGTTCTTCCTGGGGTTTCTTTGTCCTCTGTTTTGGTCACTGTGAGGCTGGGTCTCTGGTTGGGCCACCCTGGCTGAAAAGTACTCTGAAACACTCACCCAAATCCTAACCATACTGGGCAAGGGAGGTTGGAGGCTTCTCACCTGGACCCGTTTCACAAGAAGAGGGGAACTGGTGAACTTGGGCTGGGGCCTGGCTATAGTACCCAGACTCATGGACCCACCAAAAAGGTCTGTCCCCAAAAAGAAGCCTAGAAGAGAACAGAAGCAAGACGGTGTTATGTGCGCACAGGGCCAGGGGTACAGAAGAGGGGCAGAACAGCCGGGAGTACTCTGGAGGGCTTGCAAGGCAGAGTCAGAAAGGGAGTCCCATTCTGTGCTGTTACATTGCCATGGATTTTTCCCCTGGGATAGGAGAAAGCACACTTGTCTTTTAGAACGTGATAAAAAGGTAAGAGACTGCGGTTGGTGTTGGGCTGTGTGTGAGTGTGTGCATGCATGCTCTGAGATGCTCAAAAGTCCTCCTCTTACCCTTCCCACTGCAGGACCAGCTCTGCTCTTCTAATGCACAGAGCCCAGGACCTCTCGCTGGGCTCCCTCCTCCCGGAGCCTCCAGCTTCTCCTCTCTCCATTTCCCAAATTCCAGCCTGAATTATCTACACCTGAATTACTACTTAGGTAAGCTGCTTTTGTCTGAAAACAGGAGTGGGGAATGGACCAAGGAGGCTGAGAAAGACTGAGGAGGACAAAAAATTCAAAATTTCCTGGCCTAGGAGGTGCGTGGCCGGACCTTGGGGAATCACAATGAAGAGGCTGCTCTGGCCAGGAAGAGAAGAGGTGGGAAAGCAGAAGAGAGGCTGGCAGAAAATCAAGTGCTGAGGAGGAAGTACCGAAGGAACTGCTTCTCTCTACCAAAAACTGAGCCTCGTTCTCACCCCAACCAGGTGCTCAATACAGACTTAGCAAATGAATGGGGGGTTTTGTCAAGTGGTGGGCATCAAGAGTGTCTACCTAAGCGGGTGATCTGACTTTTGGGGGAACAGGGCTAGAGAAGGAGGCTTATACAGACTTGGAGGGAGAACACAAAGGAAAGGCCAATTAGAAGAAAATTATTAGACAACTGTTTTTCTATTTACAGTAGGGGTGAAAGTCTTTCAGAAAAGAGTAGAAGGGAAGGTAACTCTGATGCCATTTTTCAGCAAGGCATTCCAGCCCATGTGTCTCCTACGAGCCTCCCTTCCCTCTGCCAGGCTGCGGATCTGGCACCAGGGCCTGAGGTGCCCCCGAGAGAGAACAGGTAGCAGAGAGGCAAGCCCCAAGGGCCCCACCCGCTGGCCTGGGATTCCTGGCTTCTAAGTCTGTGTGAAGACCCTACTAGTGAATGAAGGGGAAAAGAAGAGGAAGTATTCTCCCGGGAAAGCAATGCTTGAGTGCAAGGCTTTTCAGACTTTACACACGAATCATCCGGGGTTCTGGGTAAAATGCAGATTCTGATACTGTCATTCTGGCCCTGGGCCTGAGATTCTACATTTCTAGCAAGTTTTCAAGTGCTCCCTATGCTGCTGGTCACTGTAACTTGTAAGCCATCTCTCACCTGAGCAGATAGCGTGAAGCCCTGGCACAAAGCATGCTTCTTAAAAACAGTGTCAAATGAATGAATAGCTGAATGAAAATGAGCTGAGAAGCAGGACTACAGGCTACTTAAGTCACCATAGGTACTTGTGAAAATTTAGATACCCAGCCCCTCCGCTGGAGTTTCTAAATCAATGTTTTAGGTGGGGTGTGGTGTTTGTATTTTAAATGTGCCGCTTAGGTGATTTCTAATAAGGGCCTTTTAAGAAACATCAGCCTAATGAGTAGGTAGGGAGTCTGAGGTCTGAATCTAAGACGGGAAGTCTTAAGGCCATGGGGTTCACTGGTGGGGGACATCCAGGCCTTTGAGGCACCTGCTGGAAGATCAGGGCTTGCACCGGACTCAGGGCCCATGAGGGTGGGGGAGCAGGACACCGGAGGGCTTCGCTATCTCACCACTTGAAGACGAGGTTGAGCCACTCGGTGATGAGGCTGATCCAGAGCACTGCGATGCCCACACGGCGAGAGGCGTAGTAGGCCGCGGGGAAGTAGAACAGAAAGAGGCTCTTGGGATCGCCCAAAAAGGTGACCCAGAGCCACACTTTCTCCAGCCAAGGCAGCTGGTTCTGCAGCGCCTCGGCCATCGCGATGCCCGCGCCCAGCGTGGACTCCATGGCGACTCAGGGGTTTGCTCTAGGGCAGAAGCCGAGGAGTGCGGGCGACAAGCATATAACTACGCACTGCCCTCCAAAGCCCACCCTGGCGAGACCCAGGCCCCACCTTTCCCGCCAGCGGCCAGCCCAAGCCCCGCCCCCACCCCGCCCAGTCCCGCCCCGGGCAGTCCCGGCTCCTGCGAGCTTGGTTCTTACCAGTACCGTTTCCTCCAGTTCTCTTCTTGGGCCTTCCTCTCTACTGGGCAGCGCAGGGGACAAATCTTTGTGAAGGCGTTTCCGCAAATCTCCACGTGGCCACTGTTGCTGGCACGTGGGCTTCGGGCGCAGAAGTGGCTACCGCTGCTGTTCTGGGTGAAGAGGCGGACTAACCTCAGGGTCTGCAGGACTCTCAGTGTCCCTGCTTTGCTGCTGCGAAGATGGATGTGTAATTTCCAGGGCCGGGATTCCTTCCAGATCGGACCTCCCCTCTTAGGTACCGCTACCCTCCAAATATATCCTGAGATCTCTTGGAGAGAGGGCTATGGACACCTCCTGCACCGGGGAGCCAGGCATTCTGGTCGGAGTTGAAGTGGGATACTAAATTTGCACACACCACTAAACAGCCCGTGCCTTCCTCCTCAAGCCCGAAACTCTCCCACCCGAATTCATCCACTGTTGGTTTGGAGGCTGACAGACAAGCCTTTTGATTGGGAGGAGTCTTTCCTAAAGCCTTGCAAATTCTACACACAGGACGGCCTAAGTCATACTACCAGTTCTAGGCTTGCCTTGTCCCCTTCCTTGCATCTTCTTGTCTTCCAAAACCCCGAGGAGCAGATAAACCATGAGATAACAGGTGTGTTTGGAAGAAAAGGGGCACGCACCCTGACAGAATTTGGAATAATCTTATGGAGGAACACACCCAGAAAATAGAAACCTCAGCTATTCTGGGTGAGGCAGGAGACTGCTGAAGTGACTACTCTGTTCCTTACCTCCAGCAACTTTGTTCTTGGAGAGTTTTCTGATGGATGGATGAAAATGAGAATGTAAATCTGGATTCTTGGAAAGAGATGAGCTTCATGAATTCAAAAGTTGTGGGAAAGGCAAGCTGGATGTAAATCTCATTTTACGCACTTGATAAGTGTTTTTCAATTGCCCAATGGAGAAAGCCTAAATACTCTTTCTTTTTTCCCCCCAAGATTATATTTATTTTTAGAGAGGGAGGAAGGAAGGGAGAAAGAGGGACAGAAACATCAATCGTCCAAGCCGAGGACTGGGCCCACAACCCAGGCACGTACCCTGACCAGGAATCAAACTAGCAACCCTTTGCTTTGTGGGACAATGCTCAACCAACTTAGCCACGCCAGTCAGGGTTAAAGCCTAACTTTTCTGTCCTTGAAAGCTTGCTCTGGGTTCTAGACAGACAACCTTTGACAGACTACCCCTAAATTTCATTTCATAGTATTTTGGAGCTACTCTATATTCCTTGAAATCACCAAACTCTCTCATCTTAGGTGTCCTGGCACACGCTGTTTCTTCTGCATAGAAACTCTCTTTCCCTACTTTCCCTTCAGGTCTCAGATTTTTCACTTCCTCTAGGAAGCCTTTCCTAACCGTGCCTGGCAGTTATACATGAAAACCTATAATCACAATGCTGTATAAAAAGTGGATTGGCACTTACATACGACTTGTTATGGGGGCCAGGCATGAAAGATCTCCGAATAAACACAAGTATGAAAGATCAGCATGTTTATTCCTATTAAATGATTGTGCTAATAACATATACCCAATATTAGGAAGTTGATGTCTCTTGCAGGGCAAGGAGGCACTTCTGAACTTTGTTCAGGTTAAGTGGTGCCGGGGCTGGCTCTTTGCCTCCTTTGATCTAGAGAAAGGTCAACCTTTTGTTACTCATACATGAGGCTTCAGAATTTTTACATGGGGGGTGGAGGGGTAGGTAGGTTAGGGATGGCAATTGGTGATGATAGGGCTTAAAAATTAATCTACATAGTGCTTGCATATACTATGAGTGGGCTTCAAACTCTTGCCCCAAGGCACACTTTGTCACTACTACTGCTCCTTACTCCTGCTCTTTGCCTGGCTTTCTAGAGAAGATGGCAAGACAGGGCTGAGATGGGGAAGCATCTTGAGTTGCAAGGGTGATGAGTGATCATAGAATAGCTGCCATTTATCTACCTACAGCATGCCATGCATTCATACACTTTACCTCATTTAACCTCCTATCTACTCTACGAGGTATTATCTAATACAGTGTAAATAGCACCGTTTTTGGAAACAGGGAGACCAAATCCTTGCTAGTTGTGAGACCCTGGACAAGTTTGGTTTCTGTAAGACTTACTTTCTTCACCTGTAAAATGAGGATATTGATTCCCACCTCAAAGAGTTGTTGGATGCTCAGTAAGGGTTAATACAGAAGGAATAAAGAAATAGGATCAGAAAAAAGAAAACAGAATAAAAAGTTTTCACTGCCATGCTGTAATTAAGTATAATCATTTTGGGCAAGTTTCATGTTAACTGTTCTGGACCTTAGATTCATCGTATGTGAAATATAGAGTTCATTCAGCAAACTCTTGTGTCAAGGCATGGATATAATGGAGACTGCAGTTCCTTCCTTTTTTCCCTTTTCATTCCACGTAGGTTATTTATCTCTAATTTCTAAAACGGACCCTACAAGTACTTTACCAAGTGGGTACAGTACACTACAGTGGATGCTAATTATTCAGCGTCCCCTTTATTTTCTCTTCCTTCCTCTTCCACCTAGGCTCCCGCCCCACCCAGCGCCAGGCCACGCCCCGGCGTGTGACGTCATCACGCCCGTGCGTCGCGGCGCGGCGCTCACTGGGCGCCCGGCTTTCGCCCGCTGCTGCCGCCGCCGCCGCCGCCGGCCGCGGCTGCTCTCCCAAGATGGCGGCTCCTCCGGGCGAGTACTTCAGCGTTGGGAGCCAGGTGTCGTGCCGGACGTGCCAGGAGCAGCGGCTGCAGGGCGAGGTGGTAGCCTTCGACTACCAGTCCAAAATGCTGGCTTTAAGTATCCTTCCGTGCGCGGAGCCCCAGGCCGGGCCGGCGTGTATGTGCGGTGGTGGAAGGGTGGGGGACGACGGCAGTGGCTGGGGCCCTCTCCGGGCCTAGGGGCGACCGGCCACCGCGGCGCCCGGAGCGCATGCGCACGGCCCTGCGCTCCCCTCCCCCTCTCTTGGGTCCCTCGATCCGCTTTGGGGACCCTGTCTCCTCCCCCTCCTTGTAGGAGCTGGGCCCCGCGCGAGGGTCGGTGGGTGGAGGGGGGCTTGACACGCGATGGCTTTTCGAGGGGGAACGATATGCGAGGGGACACAGTAATCTGTAGGGGGGCTGGTCGTGGGAGGGGGTTGGGGGATTGGAACCTGGATGGAAGGGGGGCGGATAAAATCAAGTGGGGATGGGGTGTGTAGAGTAAGGAGCTGCTAGTAGGGCGAGGGAAGAATATGCAGTTTAGGATCGGGGTGTCTGCTGGTGGGATTTGGTCCAAGAAAGGCGATGAGGTGGTGACCAAATGGGCCTTGCCTGTTTGGAGGGGAGAGCAACTGAAGGGCAGAGTTCGTATCTGCACTGGGGATAAGGGCTTGTGTTGCTGGTTCGTGTGTATATGTGTGGTGCCATTGGGGCCGAGGAATGCAGAATTTTAGGTTTCTCAGTCATTTGGAAATTGCTGTTTGGGGGATGTTTACATTGGAAAACTGGTCCAGACAGAGGACCACGTTTTTCAGGGGCTTATGTTGATGTGTGGGTTACAGGTGAAAGAGTAAGTTGTGTTCTCTTGCTCAGTGGAGCACACATGGAGTCGTGACTTTTCCATAGAAGTAGCCTCCCCTTTTGAAAGTAGCAGTGATATATAGAGTGGAAAAGGTGGCCTGCTTCTTTGGGGTGGAAATGATTTCTGAGTTATTCCAGGAAACTGAGCCTTGGAAACAACATATTTCCTGGTTGTAATAAATGTGCCAACCCTTCCCCTTTTATTTGAGCCACAAGTGGGTTTATTTAGATTTTTTTCTTTTTCCTTGAGGAGTAATCCTTTATAGCTTCTTTCAAAAGGAAGTTTCCTACCGAGTCTGCTGCATTTGAGTGGCAAGTATTTTAATCCATTTAACCACTAGTATATTTCTAGTTAGGAAGATGGCTTCTGAAACTAATACAGCAAGAACAATTGCTTTTTTCCTCCCCTTAATACAAGAACTCATACCTGGACCAGATAGGACCTTTTTAATTAGTAGTTTAGATGGAAGGGTTTGGGAAGGAGAAATTAGTTTGCTTTTTACTTGGCATACAGTATGCTCTTAATAAATGGTTGGAGATTGAGTGAATGAATGAATGAATGGACTAACTAGCTGGTTCACCTCCAGTCAGCTTTTTTTGTAGCGCTGTAGTTGTATAGTTTTCTCCTCTACAAAATGGGAATTCTGAAATCTGAAAAAGTGATGAGCGCAGTGCAGATACAGGGAAGATTACGCCAAGAGCAGAAAGTGCCGCCTCTTCTGTGTGGTTCCTTAGGTTCAAGACAGATAGTATACATAAGGCATTAAAACCACATGATGCCTCTCCATAAAACCTGTAGAGAAGGTGACAAATCCTTTTGAGGCTTCTAATTTTAATTGTATGTGGCTTTGAAAAGCTTGAGATCTTTTGATTATGAAGTTAAACAGAAGGAAGGGGACAGGCAGAGATTTCGTGGAGCGAGTGTGATTCTTATAAGGCTTCCCCCTCTTGCTTGTGGTACACGTTTACACAAGCCTTGTGTGAATGGGCCCCTTTGGGGATGTGTCAGCGGTCTGCTTGCCCGTGTTTTCCTTAACTTTGTTTTTTCACCAGAATGTCCCTCTTCCAGTGGAAAGCCCAACCACGCAGACATCTTGCTCATAAACTTACAGTATGTTTCAGAAGTGGAAATAATTAATGACCGAACAGAAACCCCTCCTCCCCTAGCTTCACTCAATGTTAGTAAGGTAAGGACTTGAGGGTAGTCTGGCTCTCTGAAATGGTGGGAAAATTGAGTCTCATTGACTCTTGGGAATACATACATTATTCATTGTTTATCATATTTTCATCGACTTAAAATTGTTTCTTCTGATCTCTTTTTTCAAAGGAATTTCTTATTTCTTTTATTGGTTATAGAGAGGGGTGGGGGGAGAGAGAGAAACATGGATTTTTGTTGTTCATCCATTCGTGCATTCATTGGTGGATTCCCACACCCATATTAATGCCCATACAGAAAAGTACCGTTGAGAGCTTGCTTTTGTCTTTTGTGAAAGAGGGCTTTTTTTTTTAAGCTGGAGTCCGTTAGTAAACTTCTAGAGTTGGTGGGGTTGGGTAGGGCAGTTGCCTGCGAAACTCCTGAGATTGTGTGTACGTGTACACGTGGATATATATTTGTCCTGGGTGAAGGTAAAGAGTATTTGTCAGATTCTCAGGGATCCATGACCTACAAAAATCTCAGGACCACTGCCTTGGAGCTTCATTATGGTCTTTTACGTTTGAATTTGAGGTTTAACAAAATTAGAGATTTAGGATGTTTTAATCTCTGACGTACAAGTTGATCCCTGGGAACCCCCAAATCACTTTTTTGACTCTTCAGTTCTATCAGCCAAAGTTCGTGTTGAGTAATAAAAATAGTAATACCCCAAGCCTTCTGGTAGCCTTTGCTGTCTCCTCTGCTTGGAACACTCCTTCCAAAGTGACTGGAGCCTTATCTGTCAGGATTTAGGTAAATGGCGCCTCTTCTGAGGAGTCTTTGCTTACCAGGCTAAAGTAGTTTGCCTCTATTATTTTCTTTTATAATAGCTTATCCTTCGAACTAAAGTGACATGTCTCTTATAGTCCAACCTGGGACGTTCTCTGTTCTGCACGGAGGTGGGTACAGATCAGTGTGTCCTGGGCACGTTGGGACCTAAGGCTGCCCTAGTCATAGCCTTTGGTAGTTATAATTGTGTGTCATTTGTTTGCTTTTCTATTTCATCATGCTTTTTTTTGGTCAGGATGGGAACTATACTTGTTTTTTCATCACTGAATATACAGAGCATTGCACAGAGTAGGTGTTCAATAAATTGTGAGTAAGTTAGGCCTTCAATTTTAGTGGCATCTGCTCTTCCTTAAGTCTCTTGAATTGGTGTGGTGGAAGTTTTTCTCTCCAGAGGAGTCTTTTAATAATGTGTATTCTCACTCTCTCTTTTTAAAGATTTTATTTATTTATTTTTTAGAGAGAGGGGAAGGGAGGGAGAATGAGTGGGAGAGAAATATCGATCAGCTGCCTCTTGCAGGCCCCCAGCTGGGGACCTGGCCCGCAGCCCAGGCATGAACCCTGACCAGGAATCAAACCAGCGACCTTTCAGTTTGCAGGTGGGTGCTCAATCCACTGAGCCACACCAGCCAGGGCGTAACATACATTCTCTCACCTGCCTTGGGGAAGTGGTGTGTTTGCTAAGAACTGAGCAAAGCAAGGGAACACTTGGGCAGCTAAGACAATGGATGGTACTTGAGGCTAGCAGAATGTGGTTACCTCAGATACAGAACTCCCTTCTTTCCAGATTCCAGGGAGGGAAGTACCACATTTTTAGTGATGGCTGTGGACAGATTTGGAAGCATCTTGGGTTTCACATTAAACGCTGTTGCGGACAGAACATCCCATTCTTAGAAACATAAATATTTTTGAAACCCTGGCTTAGTCAGGTCCCTCCTCCTAGAGCATAGGAACTCTTTGGGTTGCCTTTTATTATCTGAAGAGATTTAAAAAGATTCAAGTGAAATAAATAGTTTATTCCTAGTATGTTGAGAGAAGTACATCTTAAGTGGTTTTAGGTATTTATATGGTACATGAAGTCTTGTCATTAAATCAGTGCTCTTTAGTGATGAGTAGAGAAAGTGACCTGAGAGACGATTTCCCCAAACTCGAAAGCTACAAATGTCTGCTCTGTGACCCACAGGTGCCGCCATTCCTCTGAGAGGGCTCGGCTCGGAGTGGTGTGGGTGGGCTTGTTATGACGCTGTCTTGTATTTGACCTCGAGTAGAAACACAGGGTGGGGCAAAGTAGGGTTACAGTTTGTATGAAAAGTAATACAACAATTAATAAATATTACAAGGATAATCTCTGTTTCATGTACTCACAGCTGTAAACCTACTTTCGCTACACCCTGTAGTTTGTAGTTATTTAGTTTGTAGTTTATCTTTGCTTTTATGAATGTGCTTTCTGCTCGTCAGTTGTAGTTGTCTACTAGCGTTGTTGTAAACTAGTAGTTTATCCCCTTGTTCAAGAAAGCAATGGGAGGTAATAGGTTGAGGAATACTGGAAATCTTTACTTCTCTTAACATCGTGGCCTGCTTGCCAAGTCTTGAAAAAGGTTTACTGGGAAGAGTCGTCAGAAACGAAAAACTAAAATTAGATTGGAGGGCTTTCTTTGGATTTCTTTCCCATTCTTCCATTTGTAGAGTTGTTTATGAGTAAGCTATATGGGTTTTCCCTTGAAACCAACCTTTGAGGCTGCTTTGTGATCCCTCCTCAAACTCACTTAGGGTTAGAAGAGCCTGCTGGGCTGTCACTGAAAACAGCTAATCTGGGCAGCTGTTAACACGCTGCTTAAATGACGTGAAAAGATCATCTTACTTAAGAGCATGGACTCTGGGTTTTTTAAGATGGAGGATTGTTTAAGCGTGTTAGAAAGAACCAAAGTACCCCGAGAGCCCTAAAGAAAACTGTTGATGCTTGCGGTCTAGGGGAGTACTGTCTGGGACCTCCACTTCCAGTGGAAGACACCATCACATATTGGCTCATCTTGCTGACGTAGTAAATTGCTCTGTTTAATTAAACCTGTTGATATAAACTGTATATTTGTTTACTCCGACCCAGCAGGAAATGGAAGAGAAGGCCTTTTAAAGGAAATACTAAATTCCAGCCCAACTAGAGAAGGTATGAACTAGCAGTTGGAGATGAGCCTGTTTTGCTTTCTGTTGGCAGTTCACTGCGGGCTAAGAAGTCCTATGTCTGTCCACAGCAGTGGGATGTAAGAGGAAGCTTGGAAGAGGACAGTGGAGTTGCATAAGGTGGAAGTTTTGAATATCATTTTCTCCACAGTAACATTGTACCTCTTAAAATGTTCCAAATTTCCTGACTATTAGACAAAAGCATTTGAATAAAAGTACAAAAGCAAACCAAAGCCAAACATAAGTGAGGTTCAGTTTATTTTCCGTGTGGCCTATTAGTTTGCTCTGTCATGAGGAAAGCTGAAATATTGCTTGAGGGTGAGAGCCCTGGGGTCCTCATGGTAGGGTGAATTAAGGGGATTCTTCACAAGTCCCTGCGAACTGACTTCACTTTTGTTTTCTGGGGATGAAGAATGTGCAGGGGTTAGTAGTGCTCTCAAAGGTGATTTGGGCCTTGGCCGGTGTGGCTTGGTTGGTTGAGCATTGTCTCACAAAGTGAAAGGTCACTGGTTTGATTCTTGGTCAGGGCACATGCCTAGGTTGCGGGCTTGGTCCCTGGTGGGGATGCATGCGAGAGGCAACCGATCCGTGTTTCTCTCTTACTCTTTGTTTCTTTGATCGATGTTTCTCTCCCACTCTCCCTTCCTCCTCCCCCCCTCTTAAAAAAAAAAAAGCTGATTTGGGACATGTCAACATTAACAGAGTTCTTTTTAATGTAGCATTTATCACACATTTACTGAAATCTGTTTTGTGCAAGGCTTTGTGGTAAGCTGGGGACCATACTTTACATTTTCCTGGTGCTTTAGACCTTGGACACATCTCATTTCACCCTCACAGCCGCGCCGAATGGTCTTTACAGTGTGTTCTTTTCCTTTTAGTTTAACAGATGACAGAAGTAGTCTTACCCGCTTACGTGACTGGTTCGAGATGAGACGGCCAGTGGTGTGGGAGCCGACGCTCGCACGTGCCACCCCCCGAACTCGCCGTCGTTAGGCATCTCACTCAACCCTAGCAGTGGTTCTTCCCGGGCGGGCACATCCCCATCTTAGAGAAGAGTAAACTGAGGCTCAGACAGGAGGGGTCACGCTCAAGGTCATGCCACTAGCAGTCATAGAGCTGGGATTTGGAGTCAGGTCTGATATTTTGACGGCAAGGTCCTGTGTTTTTCCTGTTTCTGTGTTTTTAGCCCAGGGAGCTTGTAGAATAGTTTGGTGACATGAAATGAGCACCTAAATATCTTTGTGATCCTGAGTAATGTTTCTAAGTAAAGAGACACGTCTGTGTTGTATGATCAGGGCCAGTATGGTCTAGTAGAAAGAACGTTAGAACCAAGCAGATAAGTCTTTTTTTTTTTTTTTTTTTTAATTAAAAAAATATTTTTTTTTATTTAGAGAGAGGGAAGGAAGCGAGAAAGAGAGGGAGAGAAACATTGATGTGTGAGAAACACATCGATTGGTTGCCTCTCGCATGCCCCAAATGGGGACCTGGCCCGCAACCCAGGCGTGTGCCCTGACTGGGAATTGAACCAGCGACCTTTGCGTTCACAGACCTGCATTCAATCCACTGAGCCACACCAGCCAGCTCAGATAAGTCTTTAAAGTCACTTCTCTGCCATTTAACCTTACTGAGCATCAGTTTCCTCACTGGAAAAATGAGATAATGTTAATACCTATCTCATAGAGTCGTTATGAGCATTAGGTCAAGGTGACTAGACTTAGCAGATGTTAGTTCTCTTCTCCCACATCAGCTGTGTGTAGCCAACTGACGTCCCTTGAGTTATGGAATAAGGGGCAAGAGGGAAACGGGTAGCAGTGTGGCCGAGGGAATGCAGCCAAGAGCATTGATGCTATTACTGTGTCAGTCTTTCCTGGCATTGGATCCACATTCATTCAGATATTGGAATTTGCCAACCCAAGATTGGGGAAAATCAAAGTTGTGTTGGATACCATTAATATATAATATCTTACAATTGAAAGATGTTTTTAATAAGGGACTTCTTGTTGGTGTCCAGAATTAACTTGCGTTTCCAGGGCAGTGTTAACGACATGACATTGCTACGTGAACACTTGCCTGAGCGCTGGAGGTCAGAGTGCGCGGTCACGAACCTGGAAGGCTGCGCTTCTGCCTCCGGGACTCCTAGGAAGGAACTCATTGACCCAGCCAAGACAAGTGTGTGAGTTCATTTGTTTAGATAAATTCGTCTAGTGCATTGAATGAGGTGTAAGTCATCTTGTTACTTTGCTGAGTTGGAGAGCACTTTCTGGAGGAGATATTTGTGTGTTGGGGAGGCAGGAAAATGGACAAAGCATAGAAAATTGAAATCCTCGGATAAGCTGTTAGCCTCTTGTACTGTTTTATTGCTTGTTTAAACCTTACAAGCATACAGTGAGTGATCAGATGGAGCCAGGAAGAGATTCAAAGACCTTATCCTCAGTTCCTGGTAATGAAGAATGAGTTGGCTGCCTTTGGATAAAAATGATATTTGGAGATTGTTCAGTGAGTGGAGGGGCCTGGTAAGGCGGAGCAAGGAGAAGAGTCACAGAGTTCACTTTTAAAAGAAATGGACATTAGTACCTTACCTTTAGGTATGATGTCACACTGAAGGAAGTTCCATCACTTTCAAAGCTAAGATTTAGCATAGCCTATGACTTTCTGGTGATTATTTGAGGGTTACTCCTCAAGTATGGATAAATTCCTGGGGGAGTTGACAGACACTGCACTGTGGCCTGTGTTCATGGCCTTATCCTGTTAGCTAGGCCCTTGACCATATATTTTGACCCTACTGTGTTAAGGTGTGTAGTTATTACCAAGGATAATCAGATAACCTGGGCACCCTATGTTTAGGTATGTGTATATTGGTAGGAGGTAGAAGGTACTCATATTATGTATAAATGTAGGAAGGGAAATAACTACTTGTCTAGTGAAAGCAAGATTTGTTTTTAAGGATTTTATTTATTCATTTTTTAGAGAGGGGAAGAGAAGGAGAGGGAGAGGAGCACCAATGTGTGGTTGCCTCTTAAGCACCCCCTACTGGCACCTGGCCTGCAACCCAGGCATGTGCCCTGACTGGGAATCGAACCAGTGACCCTTCGATTCTCAGGCAGGCACTCAACCACTGAGCCACACCAGCCCAGGGCATAAGCAAGACGTTTTTGTTAAAATTTTTCTGGCTTCTAGAAGCTATAGTGTGTAACAGTCATGTAGTTACATGTAACTCTTATTGACCTGTTAGCTCACTTGATAAAGGCTACACTCCCAGGTTAGAGTCCACCAGTAAGTTTGCGTTCTGAGCAGGCAGCTGCTCCCTGCAGAAGTGTTAAGAAGATAAAGTGGGGGTGCAGAGGAAGAGCCCAGCACTGCTCAGTGGTGGTGGTGTCAGGTGAAGTCAGAGAGGTAGAGTGATTGCCATTTGAAAAACCACTAGCCTTTGGAAGCAGGTCACATTCAGTGTCATTCAAACTTTGGGGTGACCCTGACAGAACCATGCTGGGGTACAGTGCTATAGGCTAGGGCTCATGGCCCAGGTCAGGCTGTCGTGCATGGCAGCCCCCTAACCCAGTACTGTGGGGCCTAATGAGGCTCTCCTTCATTAGGTCAAGAATTCGGTTCTGAAGAGGGTTTGTTTTCTTTCCTTTGTTTTTTTAAAAGATTGTATTTATTTTTAGAGAAAAGGAAAGGAGAAAGAGAAGGAGAGAAACATCAGTGTGTGAGAGACATATTGATGAGTTGCCTCTTACGCCCCCACCTGGGGTCCTGGCCCACAACCCAGGCATGTGCCCTGACTGGGAATTGAACTGGCGACCTTCGGGTTTGCAGGCTGGTGCTCAATCCACTGAGCCCCACCAGCCAGGACAAGGGCTTGCTTTCTTTTCTTTTTTTAAAATTTTGATATTTATTTATTTATTTAAAGAGAAGGTAAGGGAGAGAAGTATCAGTCTGTTGCCTCTGTACCCACCCTGACTGGGGCTAAACCCTCAGCCCAGGCATGTGCCTTGACAGGAAATTGAACTGGCTACCTTTTGCTTTGCAGGACGACACCCAACCACCTGAGCCAGGCCAGTCAGGGCTGAAGAGGGCTTTCTTGGTATCGAGGGGGTCTGGGGAGAGCTGCTGTCCTCCTGAGAAGATGGTCGCTGAGCCCAGGTGCTCGGGCAGAGCTGCGCCGTGGCGCGTTGTTGCGGCCACTTCTGCGCGCTGCGTCTCTGACCTGGGGACGGTTCAAAATGAGGACTGTCCTGTCGGATCAGTGGCGGCATCTCTTCGGTGTTAAGAAAGGGACATTTAACTGGTTTAATTTTCCTGGCAGAGGACAGGCATGGGGGAAAAATGGTGCAGTTGTCCTAGTGTTGGAATTTTGAGACTAGCTTAGGGTAATACCAGAAACAGAGAGTGAAGCAGATTTTACCTCAACTGGAAAATTGAAAGGATCTGTGCACTGCACCAAGAGCTAACACTCTGGTGCGGTAGACTGTGGGGAGTCTGAAGAACTGGGCTCTTTTTATAGCTGGGCTGCTAATGAATTGTGTGACCTCATGTTAGTCACTTAACCTCTGGGGACTGTTGGTTCTGTGAGTCACTAATAGTCAGGGTTTTCTTCCTGTCACCCACCTTCCCTGTCGCTGCCCCTCCCTTCCAGGTGCCGGGAATGTCAGGGTGATGAAGACACTGCCTTTGCCCTTAAGAACCTCAGGCTTGTTGGGACTAGTGAGGGACAGCAGCATTTATCCTAGTGGTGACGCTGGCAGGATCGGTGTTGATGGAGGTGTGAGCCAGGTGCTGTGACAGCATAGAGCAGGGGCAGCGGACTTTCTCTGTGAAGGTCCCTTTAGTAAGTATTAGGCTTTGCGGGCTCTACGTGATCTGTCGGACTGCCCGACTTCGCCTCTGCAGCAAAGGTAGCCGTGGGTAATGTGTAGACAGATGGGCACGGCATTCCGGTAAAGCTCAACGGAAACAGGCGGTGGGCTGGATTTGACTCACAGGCTGTTGTTTGCCCACTCGTGGCATCGGGTGGTGGACATTTTCGGGAAGGCTTCTCAGATGTAGCAGTAGGGTAGGAGCTTGAAGAATAAATGGTAATTTATTAGATGACAGGAAGGAAGTTAATATAATCAAGCTGATTTAGAAGGTGCTCAGTTTGTTCATCTCTGCAACTTGGAAACTTGACTTTCTGTCATCAAGCTGAACCGGAGGTTGCTCTAAAAGGGGAGGAAAGGACTAGCGAGGTGCCAGCATTGGTTTCAGGTGCTTTATAGTTGACCCTGAAACATCATGGGGCTGGGGTGGCAGCCCCCCTTGCAGTTGAAAATGTGGGTATAACTGCACTGGCCGTCCGCGTGTGCGGAGCTGCATGGGTCAGTTGAACAAAATCTGCATGTAATTGAAAATCACATTGTTCAAGGGTCAACTGCATGTCTTGCTGAACTCCCAACAATAACCTTTCAGGCCCTGGCTCAGTTGGTTAGAGCATTGTCCTGACACGCCAAGGTTGCGGGTTCAGTCCCCAGTCAGGGTACATATGAGAATCAACCAATGAATGCATAAATAAGTGAAACAACAAATCGATGTTTTTCTTTCCCTCCCCCCTTCTCATCTCTCTCTCTAAAATTAAATAAAAATTAAGAAAATAACCCTTCAGGATGGGCCCCAGATGGACTAAGGCTCAGGAGAAGTGATACATCTTGCTCAGGCTCGCTCATACAACTAGTGAGTGGTAGGCAGGGATTCGAGCTGTAATCTCTTTTTTTTTGGGAGGGGGGGGTTGGGGATTGCTGTTCTATTTTACTTCGCTTTCTCTGCTCTCTTCAGAGCCCAGGGAGCAATAGCTGTGGCTTCTTCACTGTCATTGAATGAAGTCAGCACTTCACTCCGTAAGTGGAGCCCCCGTTTTCTCGCACAGAGTGAAAGGCATTTTTCAGCGTGCTTATCTCAGTCAGGTTTCAGAAGGTGCTCCGTGTAGGGCGTAGGGCCTCTTCGCACCTCTAGAGAAACCGAAAGGGAGAACGCTACCCTCGTTGGCTAAAGGAAGGTTGGATTATATGCGTTTTTCTGCAGTGACCCAGAGGCTACTTTCTTTGCTGATAATAGTGATGTTATAGTAATAATGTTAACAGCTAGACTTTTGTATAGTGCTTTACAGCTTTCCTGGCGCGTACAGCCACAGTACCTCCCGTAGTCCGCACGGCCCTGTGTGACGGGGCGGATTTGAGTGAACACTTCAGAGGTAGGTTGTTACAGTCCAATTTTGACTTACTTCCCAGCCAGTTCTCTCAGTGACAGAGCCGGTACTAGGTTCAGGGTCTCAGGGCTAGGAAATGACTCTGTTGGTGCCCAGGAGGTTCATTATGGCTGCGATTACGTTGGGTGATGTCATTGCAAGTAAGTTAACAAAAACTATTGACTTTGCTGACAACTAGTTTTTGTTTCAAACCGTGTGGAAGAGAGGACTTTGCTGGTGGCACTGACCGGCTGGATGCGGGTCTGCGCCCTCACAGCAGCGCTGCAATGGATTGACTCGCGTTGGAGTCTGGAGACTGAGTGGTTCTCTGGCCGCTGGGCTCGAGCTGTCCATCATAGCTCAAAGCACTCAGCATATCTTCTTTTAACTTTTTTGAAAAATCCTTACCCGAGGATATGTATTTATTGATTTTGGAGAGAAAGGAAGTGGGGGAGGGGGAGAGAGATTATGTGAGAGGGAAACATCAGTTGGTTGCCTCCCGTATGGTCCCCCTCTGGGGATCTAACCCGCAGCCTTTTGGTGTAGGATGTGACGCTCCAGCCAACTGAGCCACCCGGCCAGGGCTCAGCGTCTTAGCATTCACGTGCAGGAGAGTTGCTTGACTTACCTTCTCGAGTCTTGTACGTCAGAAAATGGGGGGTCCAGGGACTGCCCATCAGTATGGACCTGAAATGCTTTCTCTCACAGGATGTGTTCTCTTGAAAGCATTCCTGTGAATTACCTTTTTTATTTTTAAAATAAGGATTTTTTAAATTTTCTTTTTAGAGAGGGGAAGGGAAGGAGAAAGAGAGGGAGAGAAACATTAGGGTGCGGTTGCCTCTCGCATGCCCCCATTTGGGGACCTGGCCCGCACCCAGGCACATGCCCTGACTGGGAGTTGAGTCGGCGACCTTTGGGTTGGCAGGCCGACACAGTCTGCTGAGCCACACCAGCCAGGGCTAGATAAAATGTTTAATACATGTAAAAGTGTGTGGCTTTGTACCTAGCGTGGAGTAAACTGTTGCTCAGCAAGTTTAGCTTGTAGAAGTTTAGTGTTCACTACCAGGCCTTTTTGGCTCTACCATTCCGGTGTTTGATTCAATGTTTTTTTTTTATTTTTATGTATTCTAGGACACAACTTCAAGTGGGATACTATATTTTTTTAGTTCCCAACCATCCAAGGTTGTAAAGAACAGTATTTTATTAGAAACTTTCATACAGGAGCTTTCAGCTAGGGAAACGGGAGGACTTGGGGGTATTGGTGGTTGGAAGAAACACTTTTTAGGAGACTGCTTTGTTGTGAAGAATGGGGGCTTTCCAGGAGTGCACCCCAGAATTGGAATGGCTGAAGCAAGCACGGGCCCTTAGCGTGGCAGCTGTTCTGGGCTGCTCCAGGCTGCCACCCCTGGGCCCCACCAGGCCTTGCCGGCAGCGCTGGCAGTTCCAGGCAGCAGCTGCCGTCTTGCTAGCCCCTTGGTCAGGGCAGCGGGTTGGAAGGCCGAGCACAGAGAGAAGACAGACTGCAAGTGGCTCATTGGAGTCAGTAGGTCACATCCAGCGGGTTCCTCCCAAGGCTCTGCTTCCCTTGTTGTATCAGCTGTCACAGGCTGCTAAATACTTGCAGAAAGAATCCGTCTGGGTTTCCCACAGCACCTGGACTGTCCTGGACTGGGTGTGTGGAAATAAGATGGTCCAGCTGGTGACTGATTAACAAGATGACAAGATGTGTGTATTGTTTGGATTTTGTTGTGGCTGCTTCCTGTACTCCATGTCACTTAGTACAGGAAGAGATGTGTGCCATTGGTGTTTATTAATTCATTGACTCAAGGGGTAGCCAGCAGCAGGCATGACTAGAAGCCTTTCAATATTGATGTGCTTTGGTGTCAAGTTCATGCACATTTCTCTGTTGCCCACATCAAATACTACATATAAAACGGCCCCAGGAGGAAGCACAGGTTAGTAGACTGGGAATAACTGTTTTTACTGGGAAGCATACAAAGTGAAAGAAGAGGCAGGTAAGCACAGGTCATCTTTCGCAGTCATTTCAGTTGATTCACATGCACATTAGTAACAAATATTTGTAGGTTTGTGGTTTTTGGTTTGCCTGAGCCAACTGGACTGTTGAAGTTGGTGCCTGTAATATTCTTTGCAATTCTAAGCAGTTAGTGCTTCAGTTTTGATTAGGAGAGGCAGCAGCCCACGTGTTTGCATTGAAAAATGGAGGTAGTGTGGTGACAGTCACTGAATTAACGATCGCGGTCCTGATGACCTTCCCACCGTCTTCACGGAGGGCAGCTTACCGGTTCCTTCTGGTGGTTTGACAGTACTGCAAACTTACTAATTTGGAATAACTAAAGCGTTTGTAGATATGCATTAGTTTACTAAAATATAATATGGGGAAATTTAGATCTGTGTAACAGCTAACTCAAGCTTTATCAAGTTAGCTCAAAAGGAGGTTTATCCAGCAAAAGGAGGCTTGTCCATGTTTTGTTTTTAATCCTCACTCAAGGACATGCTTATTGATTTTAGAGAGGGGGGAAAGGAGGGAGAGAAGTGGGGAGAAGAAACATCGATCAGTTGCCCCTAGCACACACCAGCTGGGGACGAACCCGCACCCCAGGCACGCGCCCCGACCGCCCCTCCGGTTTACGGGAGGGCACTCCAGCTTCGCGCCACGGCGGCCACGTGCTTTCCATCAGTTCTTCGGGAACATGTCGAAACAGAACAAGATAATCCCCCTCTCCTCTCACCCCTGATTTTGAGAAGGAACACTTCTGATTCTTTTTGTGAGGGTAATTTTCCTCACGCCTAGTTGATGGGGTTCTCTGTGGAAGAAATGTACCCTGTACGACCTCCTGGTGACAGCAGATCTGTCGAATGTAAGATGTTAGCATTTTGCAGATTGCCGTGAAAATACAGTATGTAGACTGACAGCTGGAGGTTTCAGGGTTTGCATGAGCCCAGACCCTCCCAAAGCGCACGATTGCAGGTGCAGGGAGGTAGCAAGGGTGTTGGAGCAGACCGAACTGCCGTCAGCTCACACTGCTTCCTGGGGGGTGTTCCGAGGCTCTTCTTGATAGCGCTTAGCTTTTGGGATCTGTTTGCACTATGAATTGACGTGGAGAACGACCTATTCTGCTTTTGGGAGAGATTGTGCAACTGGTATTGGGTGGGGGTAGGGGTGTATTTTGAAATAATTGTTCTATAACTATTGTGTTGCTATTATTCAGGCTGTCCAGCACAATCACTTCTGGCTGAGATTTATATCCATTTTATTCTGCCTCTAGCAAAAATTCAAAAGTGACGATTCTGTCAGCCTCCTCCCCTCACCGCCCTCTTTTGGCTTAATTTGTAAGTTCCATTCTTAAACATTCTGCATAAATGCCTGGTTTCCCTGAGCCAACTCTTCTCTTACTGAATGGGTGATGTTATGTTTTTAACCTACTATGTAGGTGACGAGGATATTTTACTCTGAGTAACCAGACTGTGTAGTTAACACAAGCTTTACAGGAGCAACTTTGTCTGACCCAACATGGGGAGATGTTTTTGGTTTTCAGGGATAAACATTTTTAAAAAGACCTCAAAGTGAGATCCTCCTGCATGCTCATAGAGTAAACATCTGTCTGACCCCCAGGCGCTTCCCAGGAGCTCCGCAGGAGTTCAGTTAGTCCAGGCAAGCTCTGCTGCCCTCCAGTTTTTCCGTCTTTCCTTGGAGACTTCAGATTTTCTACAGGGTCGGTGGGAAGGTGGGACTCAAGGAAACTCCTTGTTACCGGGGTTTTCTTGATGACTGGGTAAGCTTTGCTTGTTGCCACTCAAAATCTACCACCAGCAGTTCTTTTTCCGTAGAAAGTGAGTGTTGTCAAGCTGCAAGGCTGTCTTGCTGCAGTTGGGGCTGCCAGTGCTCAGAGGCATGCTGTCAGCCCTGTGTTGTTCTTTCTTTGTGAAGCTTAGCTTGGTGGGGCCAAGTGGCAGGACCGGGCTTGAAAGATTATTTACTGCTGCTATCTGTCTATTGTCACATCCTGGGGACCATGTGAAAATGGAGCTCTGGCTTCAAATCGCCCGCAGAGTCTTGGCCTTTCTTCCCTCTGGCCTGGGGAGACCGAGATGACAGTATGTCTGAGCTGGCTCTTCCGCGCTCAGATCCCCTCCTCCCTCTCACAGGCAGAGATGAGACTCCCCAGTTCTTAAGAACCTAATGGAAGGCCTCCTTTTTTCATCTTCATAGTCAAACCCGTGCTTCATTTTACCAGCAGGCAGTTAAGACACTTTGCTTACTTTTCCCGTGTAGAATAATGTTTGGTTCCTGGTTTGAAAGGTCACTGTTAAAGCAGAATACACATGTTTAAGAATTCCAAGTATCTAGGTACTCTGGGAATGTGCTAGAGGCATGATTACCTCTGTGTGTGTAAGGAGCTGGTGTTTCACGACAGGTCGTGTGTGCGCATGTGTCTTTGGTGGGCTGCAGCAGCAGCAGACTGTGCTGTTTGTATGTCTGGAAGTCTCCACGTCATTTGACTTCAGATGCATTATCTGTCTTCTGTTTTAACCATCTTGTCCAGCCTATTTGTTTTGTTTGACACTAAAAAAAGTTGTACTTCAGACCTCCAATAACCAATAGTGTGGAGTGGGGATCAAAAATGTATTAGAGGAACCCTGGCTGGTGTGGCTCAGTGGATTGAGCGCCGACCTGCAAACCAAAGGGTCACTGGTTCGATTCCCAGTTCGATTCCCAAGCCTGGGTTGTGGGCCATGTTCCCAGTTGGGGGCGCACCGGAGGCAACCACACATTGATGTTTTTCTCCTTGCCTTCTCCTTTCTCTAAAAATAATAATTAAAAAAAAAACGTATCAGAGGAGCAGCAGGATTGATAGGGTCCCACCCTGGGGGGGGGTGCCTGTGTTTTAGTTTCTTTTGATCAGTTTGTGGTGGTTCCACTAGAGGGCAGTTCAAGGACAGACAGGAGGTAGCGTGCAGACCCTTCCTTTTTCTGGAGAGCAGGAGTGCCCTGCTCACACCGAAGGGGGGCAGTATCCGTGGCCAGGTTCACTCGAGTCTTGGCTGAGACACTTGGTGAGCACAGGTGACGGTGCGAGAAAGGCAGAGTCTTTTGGGCCTCAGATTCTGGTTTGGGAAGGTGTGGTAGACGTCGCTTTCTAAACACGACGCTCCAGCACAGTGGCTAACGAATAGTCTCAATTCTCTTCTTTCACAGAAATGTTCGTATGACCTTTTACCTCTGACCATCACTTTCCCATCAGGTAGCTCCCCAGTTACACTCTTAGCACATCGCTCTGCCCTGTTTTCTTTCTAGCACTCACCACTCCGTAAAGTTACCTCGTTTGTGTTTTTGTTTAGAGGCTATTTCCCTGCCCCCTTCTGAGCTGTATCTCTAGCTTAGCACAGTGAGTGTCTGGCACATGGTAGGCATTCATAATATCGGAAGGAAGGAATCTTTGCCAGGAAAAGCAGTCACTATTCAGGGATATTTTGTGTATTTGTTTCACCTTTGATCGTTGAGAAAACTGAATCTACCCCAAACCTGTCTTTTCCGGCCTCCTTTCTTCAACTTTGGTCCTGTCTGTTGGGAAGGAGGAAGAGGGATGATATTCTAAGTCTCTTTTCTCTCCCCCACTCTAGCTTGCCAGCAAAGCACGGACAGAGAAGGAGGAGAAACTGAGCCAGGCCTATGCAATCAGTGCTGGTGTCTCCCTAGAGGGCCAGCAGCTCTTCCAAACCATTCACAAGACGTGAGTTGGGGGATCACGGGGCTCCCTCGTCCTGGGGTGATGCGGCCTGGCTGTGCTCTCTGGGGGCGGACTTTCAGGTCGTCATGTTCCTGAAAGTCACCAGGGACGCCGGGCAGTGTGTTGGCAGTGCCTTGGCACCCAGGGCTGTGGGTGCCTGTTGCCATTCCACACAAAGTATGGTGTAATCGTGGACAAGTTGTCTTCTGGGGTGTCAGTTTTGCGGTTTCTTCTGTAAGACTTAGTTTTGGATTAGATTATCCCTAAGGGTCCCTTCCAGAACTAGTATTCCTTAATTTAGAATTAGTGATTTCTTTGTCTTTTATTATTTTCATCTGGTACCTTTCTTTAAAAGCTTATGCAGTTTTATTAAGGAAAAGTTGTATCTGTTTTACTCTTCTCGATTGTACATTGGGGTAAACACAAGGAGTTAGGGAGAGCGGAAGGCCACCTTATTACTGCCTCCTAGAAGACATTTTGTCACAGCAGAAGTCATTCGACTCTCCACTAGCTTCCCTAGTTGCTGAAAAACTGAAACATTTGACACTCCCCCTCCCCCCTGCTGCCTTCTGTTACCCTATTTAACCACCTGGGTCTGGTGCACAGATGGCAGCTGGCATTAGTGTCATTTGTGGCCATGGTGTGAGTATCTGAACATTTACAGGTATGTGAAGGAACTCTCTCCGTAGTATCAGCTGTCCTGGGCTCCCCAAGTGTGAACTGGAGTGGGTTTTCCCAGTCTGGCAAGTGCCCAGCTGTCTGATCATTGAGAGGGACGAGTTTGGGGAGTGGCTTCCATTTCAGGCAGAGCACAAATCGCAGTACGACGGAGAATGCTGGGGAATTCATTCTCCTATTTTTTTCCTAAAAGTGCCATTCCCCCCTAGGGTGAAGGCTGGCAAATGATAGCCAGCAGGCCAGATCTGCTTATTTGTTTGTATATTGTCTGTGGCTGCTTTTGTGGTACAGTGGCGTAGTTCAGGAGTTGTGACAGAGATTGTATGGCCTTCAAAGCTCAAAATATTTGCTGTGGGACCTTTCCCAGAAAAAGTTTACCAACCCCCACCCTGGGCTGCTGCTTAAGTTGACTCTAGTGGCCTGAGCCTAGATCTTTATTTGTAACTCAATTTGGTTTGGACTTCTAGGGCTGCTAGCAAGTTTGCTATGGTTTTCCAGGCCCCTACCATTTTTTTTTTCCTTTAAATATATATAATCTTTGTTATATTTTTTTCCATTATCATTTAGTCCCCTCATACCCCCTCCCTCAAGGCCGCTAATGCTTCAGAGCAACACTTCGGGGCCTTCCTCAGAGTAAATGTGCACCAGTTTCACTGTTCTTCTGGCTGGTGGTGCCCGGGAAGTGTTTCTTGGCCGCTCTCCTATGGGCTGCTGGCCACTGGTGTTGGCTGAGCGGTGAGCTGGGAACTTGGGATCAGCAGGAGGTGCGGGATGCCCGCAAGGGGTAACTTTCATCTGCTCTTTTTTTTCGTTCCAGCATTAAAGACTGTAAATGGCAAGAAAAAAACATCATAGTCATGGAAGAAGTTGTTATTACACCCCCATATCAAGTGGAAAACTGTAAAGGCAAAGAGGGGAGTGCACTGAGCCATGTACGCAAAATAGTAAGTAAAGGAGCCGTGAGACTTTAGGTAGAGGGTGAGTCCTGGGCCTTCACCCTCAACCCCAGGGCAGGACAGTGTGCTGCAGTCCCTGCCGCTGACACAGCCAGCTTTCACGTGGCCCTGCGTGGCCACCCTGCCTCCCTGCAGGGTGCTGCTCTGCAGGTGTGGCCTGGACACTCCTGCAGGGGTGGAGCCACTGGATGGTATGGAACAAAGTGAGTGGTTGTTTGCAGTGTGGTCCTCTGTGTGGCTTTTTGGAATTCCTCTCATCTCATGCTGGATTCTTAGGAAAGGCTGGCTGGAATAAATCAGTTGCCACTGGCATCCTTGACCCTGTGTATGGCACCTGACTTTAGATTGAGTTGTAGCATTTCTTAAAAAATGTTGAAAGACCAACATTATGGATGTAAAAAGTTTAAGACTATAACCCTCCACCAGCTTTCCATTCTGTACTTGTGTGAAGAGGGGAGAAGGATTTTCAAATCATAACAATCTCTCTTTGATTTCTGTTTTAGTTTATAGATTCACCTTCTTTTATCCAGTCTTAGCTGAAGCTGCAAAAAATGTGGCTGAAACAGGAGACCCCCACCTCCCTTTGTGGAAGGGCCAGCAGACACCAAGGGCAGAGGCCCCCCGAATAACCCAGGGGCTGGTCAGCCAGGCGGGCTGTTGAAACCTGGAACGGACTGTTTGAGAGGCCCTCCGTGCCTGGCTTCTGTTCTGACCTCAGCTGACTGGTCTCTTTCAGGTTGAAAAACATTTTAGAGACGTGGAAAGCCAAAAGATACTGCAGCGTTCACAAGCCCAGCAACCACAGAAGGAGGCTGCCCTGTCATCCTGAGTCCACACACGAGGAGGGCTCTTCCAGCATCCAGCCAAGGAGGCGATGGTGGTGGCTCCAGCGGAAGCAGGCCGGGGGAGGGAAGGGATCCTGTATTTCCCATTGGCTCTTGTTAGCAAAGGGTCGGCATTTCCAAATCTTAGACTTGAACAAACAAACACCCAACAAAAAAGAACAAGAGAATAATTTAAAAGTTGAACCATTACTTGACTAACAGACTTCGGTCCACCATGTCCTTTTCACAGCCCCCTCTGGAACGGTCACCTTGTTAGTTTCATTTTTGAAAATTTCTTTCTGGCTCTGCCCTTTCACCTCTGACTTTCCTTTCCTAGTCTGTCCCTGCCATTCTGTTTTTATAAGTGGCTACATTTGCCTTCTGAATGAAACCTCTACAAGAAACTTCTGAAAGAAACTTCTACATCTTTTCCAAAATAAAAGTAACAAGCTGACTGTGATACTTCAGTTGAGACTAGAACAGCAGACAGGTCTCACTTTAAATTTTTCTTTTTTTCTTTTTCTTTTTTTGCACAGGGCATGGCTTGAATTAGTTTTATTTTTCTTAACTTTAAATATATATATGAAAATATATATTAAAATGTTCTCTAAATATTTTCTGCTTCTTGCAGGCCTCTTTTTACTAGATCATGGCCACTCTTCCCACCTCATCCCTCTGAAAATAAAAATGTATTGCCCTCCCCACCACCCATAGTCAGACGACTGACTTGACTTAGTTCACAGCAAGAATCTCTGGCAGCGCTTTGCAGAGCCAGTGTATTCAGATGAGAGTTGGCTCTGAGGGTTCCTGGTGGCTCTTGGTTTTCAGTTTTTATGTGTGTGCCAGTCTCACATTCTGCTGAAAGCTCAGGATTCTCCCTCTGTCTTTTGTCTTACTTCATGGTACTAGAAGAACCTCTTCAGCACTCCCCAGTCTCCTAGATGGGAGAGTCAGCTGACCTTTCTCCAGTGTCCTCTGCGAAACTGTTTTGCGTGGCACACCTCCGCTCCTCCTTGAGAGATGATACTCTTTCATCAGGACCCTGGAGTCCGCCCGTCCCGACCTCTCTGAGTACGTACCCAGAGCCACTAGCCCAGAAAAAGGCTGGGTTACCTGTAGTTTCTCTTCTGCCAGCCTCCTACTTCGATGCCCGTCCCCACTCCCTTTAAATTTTACAAGCTTATGACAGTTTGTATGTGCTCAGCCAGTGGGCAGAAAACCTGGAAAGAATTCTGGACTTTAGCCCACCAGTTTGTCTGGTTTGAGTGACCTGCTGAGAGCTAAAACTGGCACCCGTTGCCCCATGCCCCCAGGGCAGTCCGCTGGGGCAGAATGTGCCACCCTTGGTGTCGGGCACTGAGCGGGGTGTGGGCGGTGCTCATGTGACTGGCTAGAGCTTGGGGGTGGGGTGGGGTAACTACTATTTTTTTGGCCATGATCTCTTCCCCCCTTTTTTTTAATTAAATAAATGGATCAAAATTAAATAATTCAAGCCCTGCCTTCAAAATGAAATTTTTTTTTTTTTTTAGTATTGTTTAGCAAAAACAATAAAAACCCAAATTTTTTTAACCATCACTTAATGTCTCGGGTTTGTGCGTGCTTTAGAGTTCCCAGAGGGAGGGGATCTGAGAATGTGTGTGTGTGGTCTGACTTTTCCCTTTGGATTCTTTTCTTCCTGCTCTTTACCCTCTCTCACTCCCTGAGCATTCATCCGGAAGTGTGGTCAAAGTGTGATTCAAGAAGGATACCCAGGGTTGGGAATTGTAAGTGGAATAGAATAAAGGGGCTGGGTACATGCAGAACACCATTTAAAAAAAAAAGATTTATTTGTAGAGAAGGGGAAGGGAGATAGAGAAATATCAGTGTGTGGTTGCCTCTTGCGTGCCCCCTACTGGGGACCTGGCCTACAACCCAGGCATGTGCCCTGACTGGGAATCAAACTGGTGACCCTTTCGTTCGCAGGCCAGCACTCAGTCCACTGAGCCACACCAGTCAGGGCAGAAGACCATTTGTAACAAGCCTGTTTAGAGGAACAATGAGAGAAGACTGACAAGTAAACTTTCATGTTCACCTGCTGTTGGCCAGAACATAGTTAAAAGTGCCATGCCTTTGATTTAGTCTGCATGGAAGTGTAGACTTCTGGAGAAGGGAAAAGAGAAGAGGCCTTGCAGAATCTAGGAGACCTAAGAGGTATGATTACAACAGTGGAGGTGATTAGTGGGAAGCCTGGGGGAAGCTCTGTCACGTCCTGTGTTGTCCCTTCCTCCCCAGTAGTCTCTAGGTCTGTGGATGGGAGACAGTGGGGGCTAACTTTCTGGTAGGAAGCACTTGGACTCCGGTTTCCGTTTCTGTGATGTGGGGGAACTTTAAGCAGTTCCAGAGATAGTGTGATGGGAAAGACTGGCAGAGGTGTAGGAGAACAAAGGGTTTGGAGATAAATGCTTGGGTTCAAATCCTTAACATCTCTAGTTCCTCGCTTTGTGACTAGGTAAGTCTTTTCACCTGTCTGAACCTTAGTTTCCCCAACTGTAAACATTGAACTAATACCCATCTCCTAGAATTGGTGTGAGGGGTTAAATAAGATATTTTAAATGCCGAATATTTACAAGGTGCTCTACCAATGTTAATATAAATGTGAGTCTGGTCCTGGGCTGGTTAAATGTGGACATGACATTGGATTGCATGGTTTCCCGCGGCTCCAGCTGTGTTCTACAAGTCTTCATTTAGTTGGCATTTTTTTTTTTTAAGATTTTATTTTTATTTACTTTTAGAGAGAGGGGAAGGGAGGGAGACAGAGTGGGAGAGACACAGCAATGTATGGTTGCCTCTCACATGGCCCTCACGGGGACCTGGCCTGCAACCCAGGCATGTGCCCTGACTGGGAATCGAACCGGGACCCTTTGGTTCACAGCCCGTGCTCAATCCACTGAGCTACACCAGCCAGGGCCTAGTTGGCATTTTAAGTGAGGCTGATGCTCTCACCTCTCTCACAACTCTTGCCCCTACTCCTTCCCTGGAGTCCCTGAGGAATTTCTTTGATTATACTTTGAAAACCACTCACTTTACAGAAGGAAGAGGAGTGAGCGCCACCAGGGTGAGTGACCTATTGAGGGTACCACTGCCACCTGTGGTGGCAGAGCTGGAGCAAAACCCCAGGCTTTATCCACTCCTGGGCACTACTGCTCTGTGACTTTCCACACTGTTGGCGTGGGTACTGCTCACATGTGTTTGCCAGGTTTAGGACTGAACATGGAGGAGACAGGTGAGCGGCAGAAACTGCCCCTAGGACAGAGAACATTGAACGGTTGAAGATGGTGCAGTGGTCTTCTGCTGATGCAGCGTGCAGGTAGTTAGGCACTGTCTCCTCGGCTTTGAGACATTCGTGTTCCTCTAAATACACACACGTCTCCACCCCAGTGCCCGATCACCTCTTCGTGCCTGCTCTTTCGAGCATCCAGTCCATTTGGTATAAACAGCCTTACCGCACTGAGTTGATAACTGAATCTGCTGTTAAGTCTGAGTAGCTCATTATTGATTTCTGTTTGGTGTTTGGAAAATTGCTCAAACACTTCGATATTAGTTCAGGGATTCCAGCCTGGGAACCACTGATGCAGGGTAAAGGTTCCTTGGCAGTTTTGAAGTTTAAGAATGTGTGTGTCCAAATCTGTTCTCCCATAAGACATGCTGGTTAAGGAAGGAGTTGAGGGTTTTCCGCCATGTACGGAAATAGGATATGCCCAGTGGACAGGGAGGGGACTGTGGTGGGGACAGTGGTGGGGCAAGCGTCTGGGTACGGGGACTGGTCATCTTAGTGGGAAGGTGATCGTCGTTTACGTGGCGGATCTGTTTTCCCATCGCTGCTGCAGACTGGGTGCCGGAGAATCCCGTTATAAGAAACTTGAGATCATCCGCCTGCGCAGCCCAAACTTCAGGGTGTTAACGTAACACCATGAAACACCTTACAGGCGGGGAAGCGGTGCGGTTGGCTGCCGGCCCCTGGCGACAGGCTGCTGCGGGGCTATCACGTCTCAACAAGGTTTTTTACCGTTCTTACATGGTTTATCACGGGGAAACTAAGGAATAAGGCAGACATTTTCCATCTGCCACCTAAGGCATGGTTACCACCTTTCATGTTCTCTGGATTCTAAGACGCTGCTTCCTGTCCCCTGCGTTTCTGAAAGTGCAGTGCACTTCACGATGTCAGAAGAAACTTGTCAACTCGGTCCCTCATCCTGGGCCCACGAAGTGCACTCTATAGTCTGCTAGTATGGTGGACTTCTTTACGTAAAGGGCCTGCGGCTGGGTGGCTTCTTAGTTTACTTCCGACCTCGATAATTCTCTCTTCTCTGTCTTCTACCATACGTTGCTTCTGAGGTCATCCTTGACAAGAATGGAAAGGGGTTCCTGTGATTTGTTTATATCGATGTCATGTGGCATGCCAGCTTGCAGGATAATTTCTTGTCTAGGTTTATCTCTAGTGGCCTCGTGGGGCATTTTGAGGCTCCGAGGCAGGGATTATGACTTACGCGTTGCTGTGTTATCCCAAGCACCCAGCCGCTGAGATGAGACTGAAGGTAGAGCGTTGGCAGGCGTCAGTTCGATGACTGAGTTCCTGAGCCAAGATGAAAAGTGACCTGGTATTGACTGGGTTTTGAAGAAAGCTTGACATCACGTTTGGGAAGAGGACAAGGGATCAGTAAAGGACTCGGGAGGGGGTGGGAGCAAGGTGGACCTTGTCCCAGCTTGGGAAGCAGCATGGCCCCCAGGTTTCTCCAGGACGGACACCAGCAGCTGGGACCAACGCTGGTTAGACTGCGGCCTCCCTTTCCCGTTTTCTTCTAATTTTCAGTTTGGTTGAAATGTCTAAAGTGGAACAGTTTCTTCCTGAACCGGCGAGCTGAGGGGAAGGCATATTTCCGGTGACCTCCCTGCAACCTCCTCTCCCCTCCCTTTCCCCCAACTAATCATTCTGGTGCCGACTCCGGCAGGTGGTCTTCAGTGGGGGGACACATGCGGTTTCTTTCTCTCATCTGGCCCCTTTTATTCTGGGCTTTGGCTTGAAGGCGTCCTTATGCTTTACTGTAGGAAGGTGCGTGAACTACTTTGAGGGGGATATTCTGGGATGGCCTCTGAGATGTGATTTAAGGTGACATTTGAAGAACAAGGTGCCCCCAAAGAGTTCTCAGAAGGAACAGCAAGTGCTAAACTTGAGGTTGACAAGAGCTTGGGACGTTTGGGAACTGCTAGAAGATGGGTGCCTGGGGCCCAGTTGGCAGCGTGGAGAAGGAGGCAGGAGCCACAGGACGCGGGGCCTTGTGGCCGTTGTAGGGACTGGAATGCCTTCTTGCACAGTGGGGACCTGTTAGGGGACTTAGGCTGTGCAGGGATTTAGCATGACGTTCGGTGGCTACCGTGGAAGCGGAAAGACTTGCGTTAAGAGGCTGTTGCAGGAGTCTAGGCAAGAGACGGCGGTGGCAGGAGTGGGTTCAGGGCTGACAGGCTTGCTGGTGAACTGGACGTGACGGCAAGGTGGTAGGCAGAGAGGAACTAGGAATGACTTGCTGGTGGATGACGAACAGCGGGAGAGGAGGAGGTTTGTGGAAAACCCACAAGTTCTGTTTTACCACGTTGTCTTCTTGCTCAGGAAACACTGGAGAGGAGATGGCAGCTGGGCCCTGGAGAGTGAGCCTGGGGTTCATGGAGGACTGGGCCAGGGCTAGACATTCAGTTGTTACCTTGTCACGAACTCCATGAAGATGGGGGATGAGATCCATGGCCTCAGTAGGTATTTTGGCATCTCATAGGAGGGGGCCCTTCCTTCACTGTAAAGAGGAAGGAAGGATGCCCTGGCTGGTGTGGCTCAGTGGATTGAGTGCCAGCCTGTGAACCAAAGGGTTGCCAGTTCGATTCCCAGTCAAGACACATGTCTGGGTTGTGGGCCAGGTCCCCCGTGCGGGGTGCTCAAGGGGCAACCACACATGGATGTTTCCTTCTCTTTCTCCCTCCCTTCCCTGTCTCTAAAAATAATAAAGTCTTTAGAAAAGAAAAGAGGAAGGAAGGAGAACAGGTCTTCAGCCGAGTCTGTCGGTTTGGCAGGAAGGTGAGGGTGAGTGAGGGTATGTCCTGTGGCTCAGTAAACACAAGAGAAAATACTAAGATTGCTGAGTTCCCTCTAGACGTGTGTGCTCGTGCATTTAGGGTGCAGCCGGCCAGGTGCCCATTGTGTTACTTGTGTTGAATGACGTGGGTACAGACACAGAAAGTGGATAGCTGGGTACACCCAGGGTGTCCATCAGGTCTGTATAGAGGGAGAAGGGATTTCAGCTGAGGATATTTGTAAGGGAGTAATTATAGTGATGGACCCTTTACCCCTACAGATGGATGCTGGCATCAAATACACTTCAGTTCTTGTTCAGATTAGCTTTTCTGAAAGTGTCTTGCTGTCGTTTCCCACGCACTGGCTCTAGGAAGGATCTGCAGCCATGCAAACCTGGAGTCAGTATGTGAGCAGTGTGCCTAGGGTGAGGGCCGGCCCAGGCGTGGTACTGGAAGCTCAGCACAAGCATCCCGGCACTTAGAAGTGCCAGGGATCTTAGAGCTCATGTGGAATGGCCCAGCCTCCCAGTGTAAATCTCTCTAGCATCAGCCACAGACTGCCCCTACTTAAGCACTTTGCCTGAGGAGCTTATGCTTTGGGAAACCACGTGACTGCGGTGTGATAGCTGTGCTGTGCCCTTTCCGCCTCCAGGCAGCTGCTCGTCTCTAGAACTGACGCTAGACTGGCTCTGGTCCCCTGCGTGGCAGTCCTCGCGCTCTGGGACGTTTCCTGCTCTCGTCAGCCCTCGGGCGGGGGGCACAGGAGCTGCTGGACTGGCAGGCGTGACTGGGAGCTGGCTTGTCTTCAGTTAAATAACTTTTTAGCCAACAATACCAGCCTCTTCAGGGCTTTTTAAAAATCTTGGTTCTGTAATATGCTAGTTATCCTTCACAATGTTGTGTTAGTTCCAATTTTTATAAACTGTCTTCCAAAGGGATATCATTAGAGACTTCAATAAGATCCAGATGTTTGTCTATGACAGCCATCTAGTAACCCTGTTAAAAATGGAAATCAGGCCTTGGCTGGGGGCTTAGTTAGTTGGAACGTTGTACCGTACACCAAAAGTTTCTGGGTTTGATCCCCGGTTGGGGCGCGTATGGGAGGATTAAAAAAAATTTTTTTTAAAGGAAATCAAGTAGTTTGGTTATCACTTATTTCTAGAGAAGTCATGTGGGCACCTAGTTCACGGTCATTGTTTTAGGTAACTAGTCAGACAACATGCTCAATGAGCCCTTTTTGAGGTTTTTAAATTGTTACACTTATTTGTCTGACTTGAAAACTGTAACTTCTGCTGAGCTCAAGTCTCTGGCAACCTTCTGTTTGCAGTGTTTTCTCAGAGATCATTGGCAGGGATTCCTTAAGTTTTTCCAGTGTAATTTGCTCGAACCAGATCACTTGAATGAATTCAGAGGGGCTCAGATTCATGTCCTAGGTTGGAGGTGGTTCAGCTCCTCTTTCCATTCTGGGGGTAGTCTGTAGACTGTGACTTACATGGGTGTCTGGCTGTCACTGGGAACGGTGGCCCAGTCTCTGGGGCACTGTAGCTTGCTTGGTAGTTAGGAGCACGGCTGGATTCAGACAAGCCTGGGTTGTGTCAATTTTGCTTCTGTCACTAATTAGCAGTATGACTTGGCGACTTACCTTTGTCAAGCATCCATTTCTTCATCTGTAACGTGAGTGTCTCAGTTGAGGATTAAATGAAGCCTTTAATGAGATGCTTTGTCCTTAGTAATCTCTTCCAAATGGCATTATTTTTTTTAGGAATTTGCTAGGTGGAGCTACTGAGCACAGGAGGGAACATAGAAAGTAACTTATTTGGCCTCCTAGGGCCAGGCAGAAGCACTGGGTACAGACACCTGGCCCCAAACCCTTCTCTGTTACAGAAGGAGATGCTGGGCATTCTTTGAAAGCTAGAGTGGAGCATTTCGACCTTTGGACTAGTGGGAACAGGGAGAGCGTTCCCTTGTGTCTAGACAAGGCCTAGGTAATTACAGGTGATGGCAGATTTATTAGGCAGTGTAGAACGGAAGGGCAGACGCCTGGCTCCTTCCTGACTTGAGGGTGGGCTCCAAGGGGCCTCATGCTGCCATCCTGATGAGAAATGGAGCGCAGTGTAGGCTTCCAGAAGGGAGAAAGGGAAAGGGGCCCGTTCTTAGAAAAACAGGGCAGGGTCCTGCTTTCCGGGTATAGGACCACAAGGCCTTGGAGGTTTCCTCATGCTGTGTCTTGTGCCTGCCTCTCAGGACTATGGCTTCCCTGAGAGCTGATCTCCCTCCTGCTTTTGGGGGTGGGGCTCTGGCCAGAGGGCAGGAGGGCAGGTAACTAGAGCTGACATTCTTTCCACTGCCATTCCTGGGCTGGGGCTGCATTCAGCAGGTGGTCCCAGAAATACAGGTGAGTGCAGTAGGTTTCTGAGGCCTGAGGCCTTGACCCCCTTGGCTAGATTATACCAGGATGTAGCTGGGTCTCTATTCTGCAGGCAGAAAGGCAGCATTTCGCCGGGGTCACGTGGGAAATACGTGAGGCGGGGTGGAAAGTTGGAGTAAAAAAGGGATCTGGAGGATTAAACAGGCCATGTTCCCTGATTGCTTTTCATTCTAGTAGGAAGAAGGGTACGAAAGGTGGGTGGCGCTGGGGGATGTGGGGGTCTCCAGCTGAGCTGGCTCTTGCCAGAAACCTGGGTAGCAGATAAAATCATGGAGGAGGGAGGGGAGACTCCTTGATACCACGCTGGGGGGCCTGGCAAGTGATCAGGTCCCTGAACTATGTCTTTTTGTTCTCTCCTAGTTCCCCTGCTTGCCCAGGGTTCTGGGTGGAGGAGGGTGGCACAAGGTCTCAGCATACATGAGAGCCTGATGCCACCCTCACCCCAGCCCCTCATGGGGGCAAGGATGGGGCCGGTGTGGCCACTCCTTCCTCGCAGTGGTCACAGTGCTTGGGAACCTGGGGGCAGCATGCCCAGTGCCATGTACCTGCCTAGCTGTGGGCACTGGTGGACTGTGGGGGCCTCCACCTGCCCAGCCTACCCCCAGGCCTCCTGACAAGAGTCTGGCTCTTGGAGTTGAGCCATCTGTCAGTTAGCTCCTTCAGGGCCTCTGGGGACTGCGGGTGCTGCTGCTTTCTCACCATGTCCTGCGGGATCTGGCTGATGGAGCGCTGGGGTGTCTGGGTTTCCTGTAGTGGCTGGACAACCAGATGGCCTGCCTGCCCCCAGACTTCTCAGCCACCCTTGGCTCTTGCTCTGCCTAGACCTCAACCTCCTTGCCCCCCTGAGCCCCTGTAGCCTGTGGGGCCTGGGAAACCTGGAACAGCTTGACCTGAGCCACAACCAGCTGACTCAGCTGGGCACAACTGGGCTTGGGGGTCTCTTCTGCCTACACTGGCTCTCGCTGGCTGGGAACTAGCTGTAGCAAGTTGGGCATATGGGCCTGGCCACTGTGCCAAGCCTGGCAAGCTGGAAGCCAAAACCTTTGCAGTGCTGCAGGTGCTGGGTCTGCTCTCTTGTAGGCAACAGGCTGCAGCACCCTTGAGTTCAAGGTGATGGTAGGCATCCGGGCAGCGGGCATGCCGCTGCTGCTGGCCAATAACCTCTGGGTATGTGACTGTGACCTGCAGCGGGCCTTTGAGAAGCTGGAGCATCTTTGGGAAGCTGGTTGGCATTGCATGTAGCCAACCTGGGCAACTTGACTTGTGTTTAACTTGGAAGGCTGGTGGGGGCAGTGCTGAGCAGTATGGAGGCCAGGCTCTGGCCAAGACAGGTACTGTGCCAGGGTATCATGGGCACCATGCTGGTCACCGTAACTGTGGTCATGGCCGAGTAAAGTGCAAGCGGTGCCCCCAGAGGAGCTGGGGGGCAGGGGAGCCCTCTAGAGAGGTAGGAGGTGTTGCAGAGGGAAGTGGATGCAGCCAGATCAGGGAGAGCAGATGGAGTGGTAGGAGAGGAAGACGGATGTTCCTCACAAGTCTTAAGGGCCCAGTTGGCTGCCCTGCAGAGGCGGGAGGAATGGTGGTGGTGGGAGGGACAAGTGTCTGTGTTCACCTCTCAGGTGCTGGCAGAGTCTTAACTTCAGTATTGGAAGATTAATTTGTGTTGTAGGATGGTGGGTGGGGTGCAGGAAGATGGGTGAGAGCAGCTTTGCAGTGGCAATCCCAGAATGCCCAGAACTTTTACCCATTTTTTAATTCAGCAAACAGTTACAAAGGACTACAGTGCATAGGACATGGTGGCAACACTCTTTGTTCACATTGTTCACATGTTTCCTGACCACAGCATGTGTACCAGACCCTGGGGATACAGTAGTACACAGAAACTGGACGCTCTCCTTGGCCCAGAGCTCACAATCTAGTGTTCATCTAGTCATTAACAGAAGAATCACAAATATATAAATTTGCCAGGGTGATTAGGGATTCAAAGGAAGGGTACCTGACAGTTATGAAAACAAAATAGGGGAGCCGAGGTTTGTTTACACAATGGAATATTATGCAGCAGAAAGAAGGAAGGAGCTCCTACCCTTTGCAGCAGCATGGATGGAACTGGAGATTATTGTGCCAAGTGAAATAAGCCATGTGGCAAAGGACAAATACTGTACGATCTCACCGACAAGTGGAACCTAGTGAACAAAACAAACAAATGAGCAAAGTAGAGCCAGAGGCATGGAAACATGCAACAGACTGACAGGAACCAGTGGGAAGGGGGAGGAGGATGAGAGGAAAGGAAGGGAATGGCCTAAAGAACAAGTAGGAATACCCCATGGACATGAACAACAGGGTGGGGATTGACTGGCCGGGGAGTAGAGGAGAGCAATGGGGAAAATTCAGTCAACTGAAACAGAACAACAATTTTTTTAAAAAAATAGGGGAGCTGAGCACAAATGAGGCCAAAGGAGAAGTGAGAGACCAGTTGGAAACCTGCTGCAGTTAAACCCACAAAAGATGGTGGCTGGTGCTAGAGTGGGAGTGTGGGCGCTGAAGAAAACCGGCTGAGTTGAGATGCCCCACATGTCCACACCAGATCTCCCTCTTAGGGGACTTAGTAAAGGCAGGCCAGGACCAGACTTCTCTACGGGTGACTCTTAGGAGAACCCCCTTACTTTGAACTTAAACAGAAGCAGAGGATTTCCTCTGGCTTGAGTGCGCACACACCCACTATGCGCTAGAATCAACATTGCCACATTTAAACCTCACAACAACCCTCAGGTAAAATGTCATTTTCGTTTCACAGATAAATCTTGGAAAGTGTAGGGAATATGCTCAAAATAATGGTTTGAGTTAGGGTTGGAGCCCCGGTCTAGCTGCATTCAAAGATTAGTTTCATTACATCAAGTTCACCTCCTAAGGTCCAGAACTGGAGAACGCGAGCGTTTCCCGACGGAGAGCGTAAAAGAGGCGGACTCCCCGGGACCGGAAGTTACGTATCGCAGCCCCGCGCCGGCTTCTCTGCCCGTGTTGAGGCCACAGCGGACTGCCCTTCCCCAAAATGGCGTCGAAGGTGGGTTCGCGACGGTGGATACTGCAGCTGCTTATGCAGATGGGGTCGGTGTTGCTCACTCGCTGCCCGTTCTGGGGCTGCTTCAGCCAGCTCATGCTGTACGCCGAGAGGGCCGAGGCACGCCGGTAAGTGGGCCTTTGTGGTGGGAGGCGGTACGGTGCATCCCAGGAACGGGGGTGCGGTGAGGTGGGGAAGGTGAGGGCCCAGAAGTTGGGACCCTTGGTCTGGGAGGAATTGGGATCTCGGAGTTGTTAGGGTGTCTTGTCGGGAGCAAGGTGGGCTTAGAGCATAGTGCCGGGGGACCTGTCCATGAGAGGGGGCTCTGGTTTGGGGGAGCAGTGGAGCTAGCGGGAACTCAGGAGGTCTCAGGGCTCGTCTTTCCACTTCATTCTGCCCTTATTGCTTATTATCCCCTCCCGGTTTGCAGGAAGCCCGACATCCCGGTGCCCTACCTATACTTCGACATGGGGGCGGCCGTGCTGTGTGCTAGCTTCATGTCCTTCGGAGTGAAGCGGCGGTGGTTCGCGTTGGGGGCCGCACTCCAGCTAGCCGTTAGCACCTACGCCGCCTACATCGGGGGCTACGTACACTACGGAGACTGGCTGAAGGTGAGCACCTCGGCCCTGAGCAGGACTTGTCTAGGGTGTTGGGGAGCCCAAGGAGTGTGGAGATTCTTACAGACAGCACGAATGGAAGGACCTTAGAGACCACACAAGTCTTCCTTTCAGACTGTGGAAACTGAGGTCCAGAGATGGGAAACAGACTTACCCAAAGTCACACCACAGCATTACAGGTGGGACCAGCACCCAGGTCACCTGGTTTCCAGAACCCTTTCAACCATTAGTTTAGTAATCTCAGGCTCAGGGCAAAATGAACCTCAGAGAGTGCTTGGTCCAACTATCTGATTTTATGAAATTTAAGTAATCCCAGTGCAGCATTTAAGCCTGTATGTGACAGAACCTGTGCCAGGCATTGTGGGCTTGAAGATAGGCCTGGACAAAGGCACTACCCTCAAGGAATGGGCCATCTGTCCAGTAGGGGTGGCAGATGTGTGAGCAGCTGCAGGACAGTAAGATCAATGGGTTTTTTATGGAACAGACTATGCTGTAGAGCAGAAAGAACATTGGAATTCTAGTCTGCAGGTGTGGGGGTGGGAAGGAGACAATGCTTGGCATCTGGGTTCTGCCACTTTCTGTAGGATCTTGGACAATTTTATTAATCCCTCTGGGCCACTTCTGATAAAAAGAATTATCTGTTTCTGCTGTACCTGCCCACTACACCTGGAAAAGGTAAGAGGGTTCATCAGGTGGAAGGGGATGTATAGAGAGGACATTTCTGTGTTCTGAGCAGTCAGGAGATAAATGGCAGTAGCAGTTCCTAATGGGGGTCCCCCTTGTCTTGGCCTAGGTCCGTATGTACTCACGCACAGTTGCCATCATCGGTGGCTTTCTTGTGCTGGCGAGCGGTGCTGGGGAGCTCTATCGTCGGAAACCCCGCAGCCGTTCCCTCCAGTCCACGGGCCAGGTCTTCCTGGGCATCTACCTCATCTGCGTGGTAGGTTGGGGGACTGTTGACGAAAGGTGCTTGACTGGGAGTAAAATGTGAGCTCATGCTTGGCAGAACCCAGGGAGGTGGGCAGAAGAAGGCCTTGCATGTGGGTCCTGATGCCTGACTCTGGGAATTGCCCCTGCCAGCACTGGGCCTCGGAGGCCCTGGAAGTGCCTGAGTCCTGGCCAGTATTCTTCCAATATTATTGCCACCAGTGAGAAAAAAGTTTGGACTTGCCACTCAATCCCAAGCATGAGAGCCAGAACAGGATGGATTGTTCCTCTCGTGGCTCCAGCTCCTGGAGGACTGGGAGAGGAGACGAAGGAGAGGTTCGGTGGGGTTCAGGCCCCAGCTGCGACTCTACCAATTAGAGCTTATGGGGACTGCATAGGGTAGCCAATTATGGTCCTCTCTGGTGCCCCTAGGGAAGGCCAATGTGGATGGACACGTGATCAGGCTACTTGGCCTGCTCTTAGTTACTGGGCACCATGTTGCATGCAGAGCTCTGGATTCAGAGGTGAGAACCTCAGTCTGACTGTGGAGACACACCTCCTATGTTCTGAGCTCCTGGGAGGTCAGACATAGGCCCTAATTTCATGGAGCCCCCTAGTCTGAGGGGGGGGGCGCAGGCCTTACTTTCAGAGAGCCCAAGTCTGAGAGAGGGGAGTCAGAAGCCCACCTTCCAGAGGTTGACTTTCAGGTGCCATCTCGGGTGGGCTTCCGACAGGCTCCTCAGCCCGCTGGGCAGTCTTACAAGACGGTGTGTCTCTAGGCCTACTCACTGCAGTACAGCAAGGAGGACCGGCTGGCGTACCTGAACCGTCTCCCAGGAGGGGAGCTCATGACCCAGCTGTTTTTCGTGCTGTACGGCGTCCTGGCCCTGGCCTTCCTGTCTGGCTACTACGTGACCTTGGCTGCCCAGATCCTGGCTGTACTGCTGCCTCCGGTCACGCTGCTCATCGACGGCAATGTCACCTACTGGCACGACACACGGCGCGTTGAGTTCTGGAACCAGATGAAGCTCCTTGGGGAGAGTGTGGGCATCTTTGGGGCTGCTGTCATCCTGGCCACAGATGGCTGAGTCACACAGGGAGAGGCTGAAATGGGTGCAGGGAGCCACTGAGGGCCACCCTACCTTCCTTCGTGTCGGCCCAGTTACGTTTATTTATACTCTTTGGTTTGTTTGTTTGGTCCTCTGCTCTGTGTATATGTGTATGTGTCGGTAACAGGCAGGTCTGTTCCCCAACTCCTGGGCTCAGCCCTTGATGAGGGGAGCCCTGATGATGATGCCTTACAGGGTTGGTTTGGGTTTTCCCCGCTTCGTTAGGAGGAGAGCTGAGGCCAGCTGCTCCCCTGGGTCTCATGTCTCAGAGAACAGAGTAAGGCAGGGCTAGGGTGGGGGCACTGAGAGTGGGAGACAGGAAGGAAGACTAAGAATCAGAAGTGAGCAACAGTGAAAAATTCCTTTTGAACCTGGCAGATGCAGCTAGGCTTTGCAGTGCTTTTGGAGACCGAGAGTGAGCCTGCGTTTTGACACGTGGATCAGACCCAAGAGGAGCAGAGATTGGGCTCCACAGAAGTTACATCGGTTCTCAGGATATGCCAGGGGCAGAAATGGCACTAGCTGTCACCCACCTTGAGAGCAGAGCAGGCCCCAGACTACTCAGGTGTGAGGGGTGTGGCAGGCAGCGGCCGACTTCCTGCCTTCTGTTCCCAGTTCCATGGTTGGCCTGGTGGGAGTGAGTGCCCTCCCAAATACCAGACTACACAGTCTTCCAAAAATAAACATTTTATGTAGACATTTGGCTTTGCTTCTCTGTTCTCCTCACAGGGCACTCTGCCATTGGCTGGGATTGATTTTATGTTTCTAGAAAGACCATATCCGGTTAACCCCCACCGAGGTCCTCCTGTGATCTTTCCCCTGCTCTGTGAGTTCCCACAGTCCTTTGGCTCTCTTTTCAAGGATCTCCTAATCCTCCCTGTAGTACATTCTTTTGATCTCTCAGCTCAATCCCTCTTGTAGCTTACTTTTCCTCTCCAGGTGTCAGTGGTTTTTGATGAAATCCTTGGTGAGGGCAACTAGAGGGAGAGAACTAACATTGAGTGTCCAAGGATTTTACATTTTACAGATGAGAAAACGGAGACTCAGAGAAGGTAGCAGCTTGCCTAACCCATAGGGCAGACCCAGCCAGAGAGCTGGATTCCAGGTCGGGTGTGTCTGGTGCCCCTGCCCGGTGTATACTGAACGCCACCCCTCTCCTGAGGGAAGACAGAGGCTGCTCCTGATGTTTGTTTCTCTCCCAGCCCCTGGTGTGCTGTGGTGGCCTCTTAATTGAACCTCTCCCTACTGGTCCATGCACCTCCTGGCAGAAAGTAGCCCCAACAACCAGGATGGTGCCTGGCATGTCATGGGGGTCAAAAATGTCCAATGAAACCTTCAGCTTTGGGCTTCTGCCTCTCTGCTCCCACAGAGAGGGAGACACAACCTCCGGGGACCCAAGGGGAAAAGATCCAAGTCTGGGCTTGGTTCTGAGCCCTGCCTGAAAGGGAGCTGGGGCTGCTGCTACTGGTCTGGTCTGTGGAATGGAGGATGTTTCCCAATTTAGGAGCAGGAGAGCGCTCTGGGGGCTGCACTGAGGAGCGTGCTTGCAGCAGCCATCATGCAGCCCCTCTGTTCTCTCCAGCAGTCCCCTGGTTCTCCAGCCCCTGGGGATCTGGCTCCCAGAGGGCCAGTGCTCATTTCAAGTGTGAGCTAACTCTCAGACAACAATTTGCATTTTAATCAAAGCCTCCTGAAAAGTTGGAAGACCCAAAGGAATTAAAATGAGTGGTGGAATATCAGGCAGACAGGGATGATATTTGGGTCAAGCGAGCCTCGAAACACAGCACAGAGGCCACAGAAACGGACTTGTTCTTAAGGTTAGCCCTGAGCAGAACCCTTGAAGGTAAGCCCTCCCCTGCCCCTTCCCCCGGATCCCTAGACTGAAAGTTGAAGGCCATCCGGTTGTGGCTTTGGAGCAAGGGGGGGTCTTGGGTGGACCCTTCTCCTTCCTGTGCTTGTCCCACTTCACCCTCCGCCTCTGGGCTGAGTGGAGTAGGGGCTGCTTCCTCCTCCGTGGAGCACTCAGCCAGCAAACCAAGTCTAGCCTGTGGCTGCCTGGAGTCACTTCCAGCAGACATGGCTTTTGGTCCGCCCTGGCTGTCCCAGGGCCTGCAGGGCTGGTGGTGAGGGTCAGCTGCCTGGGTCAGAAGCCGGCTTGCAAAAGGAGTCTGGCAGCCCCTTGGCGTGGTTGACCAGCTCATAGGAGTCTCGGATGTCGGCCAGGCCGAACCAGAAGAAGATCCACTGCTTGTTGGAAAAGCTGCCGTCACTGTGCTTGAAGTACCTGGTGGTGGGGGCAGCTTCAGTGCAAGGCCAGTGCTCATTCTCACTGGGTCGCTTACTGAGGGCCTCCTCCATGCTAGACACTCTGCTGGGAGCTGCAGCGGCTGTTGGATGTTACCCTCACAGCAGCAGCTGAGAGCCTGGCGGTGGGACGCTTTCACAAAGAAGCAGCTAAGAAAGCTAAGAAGCAGCTTAGAGAAGGTAGGTAGCCTGCCAGAGTCGCACAGCTATGGCTAGAATGAGGAGCCCCTTGGGCTCTATACACTGCCTGGGCTTTGCAGCTAGGGAAGGGGTTCTCGCGCAACTCCTGGTGCTCACGGAGCAGGGTAATGAGAGGGGAAAGCTGCTGATGGAAAGAGAGGACGGGGGTCTGCTGGAGATGCAGTGAGCCTGAGGTCAGAGTGGGCAATTGGGTCCGGCATAGAACCTGGACGATCAGGGTTTCTCGGGACCCTGAGAGAGGTGGCGGTGGGGAGGTGTCGCTTCAAGGAGTCCACCGCCGCGGGGTGAGGGCAGCGGAGTGTGTTCTGTGTGGTCCGCCCCTGAGGAAGTCTCAGGCTGTGTGTGTGGTCTTGGGAAACGTGGGGCCGCAGCGGGCAGGGCCTTTCCGTAGGGGGAGGACAGCTAGTGAAAGAGGCGTCCCGCCTAGCCTTCCTGGCTGGTTGTCCCCTGGGGTGTGGCTTGCAACCGCTGGAGGGGGTGGGGCGGTGCCCAGCCCAGAGTAGGGAGGGGCAGGACCTACCAGGGATTGATGGGGTTTGTCACTCGGGAGCGCCAGAAAAGCGTCTGCAGGTCTCGCCGCAGGCACTCCCACAGCATCTGGCCGGACCCTTGACCCTGGCGGCTGGAGCTCACCACAAACTTGTCCAGGTACGGGGTGCCCCCCAGCACAGGCTCTGTGGTCAGAATGGCGGCGGCGTTGTACCTGGTGCAGCGGGAAGAGTCAGGCTGGGACTTCTCCTTGGTCGCAGTGCCCCGCTCTGTCCTCTGGGGCCCCCAGGTTCACCTTTCAGAGACGTAGACAGAGTGTAGCCGCGGGCGCAGCGAGGCCAGGTAGTCGTCTCGGAGCTTCTTGCCGAAGCTGGTGTTGACCAGGTCCACCAGGCGGCCCTGGTCCAGGCTGTCCAGGCTGCTCACTCGCAGCATCCGCTCTACGTTCTTGAACAGGGTCCCGGACCCTGGGGGAGCGATAGAAGAGAAGGGGTGAGTTTCATTCGAGAGGTAGGTCCCATCCTCTCCTCATTTGGGTGGCCCGGTGGGGGTTCAAGACAGGACGGGGGCTGGTGGAACAATGACCCTCACTGGGAGATCTCCCCAGTGAAATGCTTTCTGTGGTCTGCGTAGATTTTGAGTGTGATTTTCACTCAAGAAGATGCATTTCCCAGGCAGTTTGTCCCACCTACTTCCCCTAGTCCCGCCTCGTCCCGCCCCATCCCGCCCCCCACTCGCCCACGTGTGCTAGTCTGGTCCATTCCACTTGGTTCCAGCCCCCAAGCTCCGCCCTCTATGCCCCCCAACCCCCGCCAAGTCACGTCCATCTGTCTAGTTCCGTCCAAGTGGCAGACCAGTCTTGTGCATCTTGCTCACCTCCGCCAGGTTCAGCAAGAGCTGGAGGCCTTTGAGTTGAAGTCCCCCTACGGTCTTCCCGGCTATTGGCGGGGAGGCCGCTTCTCCTGCTTACCCCACCCCAGCTGGCTGGTGCTCACTCCCGGGAACCAGGCCCCGCCCACCCGCTGTCCTTAACCTTTGTTGCTGAAGAGCTCGGTGAGCAGCGAGCTGGCAGCGGTGATGGCAGCCGAGGAGTGGTGGGGCAGTCGGCTGAGCACGTCCACGATGAGCCGAATCTGCTGCCGTTCCTTGGTGCTCACCCACTTGGCACTGGTCACCAGGTCCAGATCAGCGGGCAGGTTCACGTTATTTAGGACCTGCGTCCAGGGCTTGGGAATGAGCCTCTGGCCCACAGCTGGCCATGGACCACCCTACCCTAGGGGCCTCTCCTTGCTGCACCCTTTACTCTTACCTCCTCCCAGAGTCCTCGGCCAGAGAGGTCTCAGATCTGGGCACTGCCGGCCGTGCCACTCACTCTCTGACACCCCATCCTGGACCCGCTGGGCTGGGGAGGGGCTCGGTTAGGCCAGGAGTTGTGGGGAGTGGGGCCTGAAAGGAGGGGGACACACACCTTGTGGTTGCTGTCGCGCAGGCCGCCTGTGTTGTTGAGGAAGATGATCTTGGTGGGCTGCAGCTCCTTAGCCAGCGCCGCCGTCACCTCCAGCGAGTCGAGGAGCACCGAGCGGCGTGCAGTCGTTTCCCCAATGGGGCAAAGGATGGGGATGCTGCCCGACTCCAGGCACCACTGCAGCAGGTCGGTCTCCACCGAGACGATGCCCCCATAGCTGCGGGCCAGATGCAGGGTTCAGGAGGGCCGCCTCCAGGCCCACGGGGCTGGGGCAGGATGGGCGGGCTCCTCTGATCTGAGTACTGTGCAGCAGGCAGGGTGGGCACTAACCTGGCATGGGGGGCTGGCTCAGCAGCGCCCAGCACCGACCCACCACCAAAAAAAGGCACGGCTGTGGCGGCATTGTGCCGCAGCTCGTCCACCAGCACCTTGCAATTCTGGGCAAGCTGTGCCTTGGCCTCCCAGAAGGAAAGGCAGCCTGAGGGCGCGGTGGGAGACGGCAGCCCCAGGACCACCAAGGGCTTCATGTCCATGCGCTGCAGGAAGGCCAGTGCGAAGGCCAGGCTGGACGCCCCCTGCCGGCACTGGAGCACCTCCTCCTCCACCTGAGGAGGAGTGGGCGTGTTCAGAAGGCGAGTCATTGGCCCGGATGCCTGCTGTACCCTCCGGGCCCTCTAGGTGTCGCCACGCTGCCTAGGAGCCGTCAGGCCCCGTTGCTGGCTACTGGCGCCCCCTGCTCCGCCCTTTGCCCCGTTAGGTCTTGCCATCCCCTTATCTCACACTAGTGTTCCTCCCTCCGCTCCTCCCCGCGACCTTGGACTCTAGGACACTTTGGGAGCAGGGGTGACGCAAGTGGTTCCTGTCCAGGTTCCTCACTTGTCATCCTAGCTATGCCCATGCCCGGTTCTCCAGTGCCTCACAGTTGGTGGGTTAGTATGCCAGGCTCCGCTCTCGGGCTAGGTGCTAGACTTCTGGAAGAGCTCAAAGCCTCGCCCAGTCCTGGTCACTCGTCGGTGTCCCGGATCCTTTGAGCCCCTTGCTGGTTGCACTATGCAGCGTCTGCTCTGGGTGCTGCCTGCCTGGCGATAAGTCGCCACACAACCCTCATACCCTCGCCGTGACACAGCAGACGGTGGGATCCTCTCACCTCGATGACAGCGAAGGGCTTGTCCGCAGAGTGGTGGGAAGTCTGGAACTGCATGAGCCAGTGGCGCGCCTCCCCAGGGCTGGCCCCGCACTGGTTCAGGAAGGCTTGGATGTCCCTCTGCACCAGCGAGCGGCCGCCTGCGGGTCCGGGAGGTTCGGGGGGCACCGGGGGCGCGGGGGGTGTCGTCCACAATGGCTTGTTATCTGCAGGTGAGTGGGCATCGTCCTCAACGCCCACGGCCTCTTCTAGTGCTGGCTGGGCGGGCGCCCAGGCGGTGCTGAGCCGGCGCCCCGGGCTGGCACCCCTTGCCGCCCACCGCCGCACGCTGCCGCTCAGCCTTCTCCGAGCGCCCTCGGTGCCTCCAGGAGTACGCAGCTTCCAGACTGCAGCAGTGGCCCGGAGGGCCCAGGCCAAGTGCATCATCGCCATGACAACCAAACCAGCTCTCCCCAGCACGAGTGACCGTCTGTCCAGAGCTCTGGGCTCTAGGGGACCTTAACCTGCCTCAGGACCGGGCTGGCTTGAGGCGGGGGGCTCCGCGGTTGGCTCTGGGTGTGTTTGAAGAGGTTCAGACCATGGTTCAGTAGGCGGGGCCCACAGGATCCCCCGCCCCCGGTGGGGGAGTAGGAGCCCCAGCGACGGTCACATGGCCGAGATAAAGGATGACAGCTTCTTTAATCTGCTGCCAAGGCGGGTTGCAGGAAGGGCTCCTCGGACCCAGGGGTGACTTTGCATAATTAAAGGGGAGTCTGACTAAAGCAAGAGGAGAGAGCAGGGGGCATTTACCCCCCACCCCCACCTCGGACTGAGTGCGGGGAAGAACGCAAGGAGGGGGAAGAGTGGCAGCCCTGCGGGAGGGCGGGGCGCCTCTGCCCTGTGGCCCGAGCTCAAACAAGGTTGGGGTCACGGAGTTGCTAGGGTTGCCACCCTCCAGCCCCGAGTACAACCGTGAAGAATTTGGTCATATCCTTAAATTACCCCTTATGAGCATTAAACATTTTCTTTTTTTTTTTCTTTTAAGGTTTTATTTCTTTATTTTTATAGAGGGGAAGGGAGGGAGACAGAGAGGGAGAGAAACAGCAATGTATGGTTGCTCCTCACATGGCCCTCACTGGGGACCTAGCCTGCAACCCAGGCATGTGCCCTGACTGGGAATTGAACCAGCGACCCTTTGGTTCTCAGCCTGTGCTCAATCCACTGAGCTACACCAGCCACGACTACATTAAACATTTTCTTTACACTTTATCCATATCAGGACTGCAACTAGAAGGGCAGGGTCATGGACCACAAACAGAAGGAAGCCTTAAGAATAAAGCACAAAACAATGGTATTACATTCCAGCTGGACAGGGTTACCTGCTCTCTTGGTAACACAGGATGGGTATTATCATTATCCCCACTTTGCGGATGAGGGACCTGAGACACGGTCGTATGTGAGGGCCCAGGTCACTCTGCTCGGAAGCAGTGGAGTTGGTCTTGGAAGCAAAGCAATTCTGCTCCAGATCCATGCTCTGAAGCAAGAATTTAAAAGGCTTTGCAATCTTTCACAGGACGTGATTCATCGTTACTATTGCATCCCTGCATTGCCTCACAGTACCCAGCGTGCTGTGGGTTGTCCGCAGCCTACACCCGGCACGCTCTGATCGGCGGAGTTCCACCCTCTGTTCTTGGAGAGGAGGACAGCACTGTGGAGGGGCAGTGCCGTGGCCAAGGCCACACAGCTTTAGTGTCACAGCCAGACCCTCGGCATCCTACGTTCCCACCCACCCCTGTGCACGCCTTCCTTACGCGCAGGTCTGTGCCCCACCGTCCCCCTGCTCGGAGACAGGCCTCCTGGGGCTCTGCCTGAGTGGGGATCAATGGCCTGGGCTGTTTCTCTCCCGAGCATCCCAGAGGATGCTCGGTGACTGCACGGACCCCTTCTGGGGATCCTCACCAACACACACACATGCGCACAGGAGACTTTTGACAGGGTTGGGGGGAGCTGACCTTTGTAACCTCCTCCATTAACTTTTTTATTTTCCTACTTAGAAAGCCTGGGTCCCAACAGGGAGTGAGGCAAGGGCACAGGGGCCTGTGCCTCCTCCCCTGTGGGGCCGCCTCCAGGGCCTTCTTCTTCCTGGTTTACTGCTGCCCCCACCCCACCCCGCCCAACACACACACATTTCCTGGAATCCACCAGAAGAGGTGGTTCTAGCCCCCAGCCTCAGATGTGCCCTCCCACCCTGTTGGAGCCCCTGACCAGGGTGCCCGTCCCCCCTGCGCCTCTGTGCTTCTCTGGGTCTCCTCCTGCTCTGGCCTTTCTCTACTCCTTCCCACCCAAATGTGTGCCCCTTCCAAGGCCTTCCCTCCAGCCGTGGCTGACTCCTGCCTCCTCCCAACTCGGGGCCCCTGTGAGGGCAAGCGCGGTCTCCCGCTTCACACTGGGGCTCTGCGGGCTGGGTGATGTCTCTCTCCTCAGACTGGGGGCTTCCCGAGGGCCCACTCGTTTCAGTATCAGCCCCATTTCCATGGAAGGGGCGGTGGGCAGGGGCAGACCCTGGCCGGAATCCGCTTCCCACTGTTTGGCTTTAGGCCAGAGGGCTGTGGTCCTAGGCAGCCAATGGGGCACTGGGATATACCGAGTAGATGATTAACTCCAGGCTCAGCAAGTGGCCCTGGGTCACTGTGTCACCACTGCCTCTCCCCTGGTTGGGGGATGGCCCCGCTTCCTGGAGGAGATGAGTGTAGGAGGAGGTCAGCACCCCTGCCTGGCCGCGCCTCTCTACACTGAAGGCCTGCAGGTCATCGTTGGTCTGTGGTTCTACTCCAACTTTCTTTTCTCGTCTCTGGAGCTGACTGTTTCATTTTGCTTTTCAGGACAAAGCGTGTTGTCGGTGTGCCCAAAATCAAGTTCCTGGCGTCTCACCAGGCCACCGGGCCTCGGGTGTCGGAGATGCTGGAGCAGACACAGCCTCCCGGGCCCCCAGACACCTGCCCTCAGTGGGGGCCTCAACCCCACCGCAGGGGCTGGTGAAAGGGCACAGATTTCCTCATCTACTGGAGCCCTCCTTGGCTGCCGCTCAGTATAGGTAGGCGTGGAGGGGACAGGAACCCGGGCAGGTGAGGGCCAGGGTTGGAAACAGAGAGTCCCAGTCACAGCACCTGAGGGGAGACACACCCACAGACACACAGAGCACACACACGCAGGGACCCACACCTTCTGCTGAGATGCACCCAGATCCACAGGTGTGTGTGCACACACAGGTGTACGGGGATACACGGAATACGCTTAGATGTGACCATCTGTAGTCATGGAGACACCCGTGTGCCCATAGAGAGAGATGTGTGCAGATGCACAGCTGTATGGAGAGTCAGTTTCTCCCAGACATGTTTGCACACAGAGTTGTGCATGTTCACAGAGGCTCAGCTGCGGTGTCATCCACAGGGCACACACATGTGTGGCAAGATTCAGAGAACTCACACTTATGCACCTGTACACCCAGCCGTAGTCATTGACAACTGCAGGGACACTCAGATCTGGAGACATGAACGCACACTTGTGTAAACACACACACATGCACACCACACAGTGTCAGGAGCAGACAACCCCGCTGAGACCTTGCCCGTCTGTCCACGTACAGAGGCACACGGCCACACTCCTTCATAGGCCAGACACCACCCGGCCTGTGAGCAGTGCTCAGAAACTTTATTGAATGAATGAATGAGTGAACGAACAAATGAATGAGGGGAGGACAGAGAGAAAGAAGTGGAGCCTGTGAGGAGCGAAGTTTGGCTCTGTGGTTTGCAGGGCCTGTGTAAGACGTGTTCGTGGGGTTGGCCCCAGCCCCGGCGGGCTGCCCTTTCCGTCTGTGAGGAGGTGGAGGCTGGTGGGCACTGTCTCACAGTCGCACCTGCAGGCTGTGACGGGAGGGGGGGGGGCGAGTACAAAGTCCTTTTCAGTCAACCACTTTTTTTTTAATCTCCACCTGAGGACATTTTCATTTGCCTTTTTTTTTTGAGAGAGAGAGGAAGGGAGAGAAACATCAATTGGTTGCCTTTGTACACACCCAGATCAGGGATCATAAGCCTCCAGACCAGGGGTCGTACACACCCGGGCCTGGACCGGGGGTGAACCTGCAACCTAGGTATGTGACCTGACTGGGATTCGAACCCGCGACCCTTCAGTTATTGGGATGGCGCTCCAACCACCGAGCCACACTGGCCAGGGCCAACCACATTTTTTTGTGTGTGCACCAGGTGCTGAACTAGGTGTTCTGAGGATGCAGTCCCATGTTTCCTGGCTGGAAACCAGGAAGCCTGGGCTCTGCCGCTTCCCAGGCCGCAAAGGTTTGGGCAAGGTGTTCAACTTCTCTGAGCATTTAACTTTGTAGTTTTCTTACCTGTAAAGTAGGGGAAAGAGACCTTAATCTCATTGCATTGTGGTGAAAATGTAAAGTTCTCCGTGGGCACGCAGTCGTCAAAGCCGGGCTGTGGGGACCTGTACAGGACAAACCACCTGGTTCCTTCAACGAGTCAGCGCAAGAAAAAGAGTAGGAGCAGAAAGGGTGAGTGTGTAGATTGAAAGATGTATTTTTAACGTCTCTTTTGATCCCATTTTGATTCTGATTCAACCAAACCATAAAAAATTAGACGGGGACATCTGAGCACAAAGGATATTTGATATACCATTTTAGGTGTGATAATGATGGCATGTTATGCTTTTAAAATGTTCCATATCTTTTAGTCTACAGACTGAATATTTGTAGATGAAATGGTACGATGACTTGAATTTACTTCAGAATAACCCTGGAGGGGAGGAAGCAGCATGGGAAACAGATGCAGCAAGACCGGCCATGATTTAGGAACTGATACTTATTGAAGCTGAATGATGAGTTCTTGGGATTCATTATACTACCTCTTCACTTTTATATATGTTTGGACATCATTCAAAATGAAATCCACTGAGCCACACCAGTCCAGCCCTGGCTGGTGTGGCTCAGTGGATTGAGCGCTGGCCTGCGAACAGAAAGGTCGCTGGTTCGATTCCCAGTCAGGGGACATGCCTGGGTTGTGGCCCAGGTCCCCAGTAGGGGGTGCTTAAGAGGCAACCACACATTAGTGTTTTTCTCCCTCTCTTTCTCCCTCCCTTCCCTCTCTCTAAAAATAAATAAGTAAAATTTTAAAAATTAAATTAAATTAAAAAAAATCCAAAGAATTGCTGTATGTGCAAGTTCCCCGCCTGACATAATGTAAATACTCAATAAAAATTCATTTGCTTCTTCCAGGCATAGTTTTCCTGCAAGGCATAAGTCTGTGAAATATTCCTAGATACTGCACAAATACAGAGCGCTGTGATTTGTCAGTTCTGAGTGTGTTATGAGCTTCTTGTCCAGCAGAGGACTCCCTACTCTCTGCTTCTCTCTCCGGCTACCGCCCTGGTGGTGGTGGCAGGGGGTGGGGGGACAGGGGTTGTTAAAAGGAAGAGTAAGAAGTTAGAAGTGTAAGTTAAAAGGAAGTTAGAAGTGTCAGAGAGGGATTGCTGACCGTTAGCATCTGAATAGAGACATTCTCTCAGAGATGATTAGGAGAAAAGAGACAGGTAGGTAGGTAGGTAAAAGAATTTGTCCTGTAATAGGAAGGGCCTTCCTTCCAGGTTACAATCTCTGGAGACTGGAGGTACTTAGCAAAGGCTACTATCTTGAAGAGAGTAATAGCAAACTCTTCCTCAGGTACTGTTCCAAGCTTGCGACATGTATTAACTTATTTAATTCGCACAGGAAGGCCAGGAAGTAAGTGTTGCCATGATTACAGAAACCCTAGGAGGACGGTTTTCCACGAGTGGAGATAAGTTGCTCTCAGGGCACAGTTGGTGCTTCCCAGCAGCCCTCTGTGTGCACACGAGCTGCCATGGAGCCCACCGTGAATGTCGGAGGCACCCAGAGAAGGAGGCCCACCAGGAATCACCCGGAATCCACGGGTGGAAGTGTTTTGGGAAGGAGGGGGCAGCGTACAATGTAGCCACTTCAAAGCCTGAGAAAAGGTTTTGACTTCACTCATTTCTGACTCTTCTGCGTCAGCAGGGTGGTGGGGAGCTAGGCTGGGGAGGCCAGGTGGCAGTGGGTTGGGGCGGCACCTTGGATGAGACCATAGGGTGGAACTCCTGAGGGGACTGGTCACTCAAGTGCGGGCCATGGCACCACCCGGGACCTGGTTAGAAACGAGTCTGGGGCCCCGTCTGGGCCTACTGAATGAGAACCTGCATTTTCATTACATCCCTGGGGATTCTATATGTAATAAAGTCCAAAGAATAGGGGAGCAGAGATGTGGGCTGGTCCCTAGGGGTGGTGTTCAATATGAGGATGTCCCAGTGAATTTGAGGCCAAGGAGGAGGTGGAAGGAAGGGCGGGGAGGCGAAGACACTGCCGCGGAGCTGGGCTGAGTGGTGGTGTGTGCGAACGTCAGGGCCGTGCGGGGTTGGGGCGCCCTGCGGGACTTGGGGTTAAGGCAGTGTAGTTAGTGCTGGTGGTAGAATCCTGCCCCGTGGCAGGAAGCTCCCCGAGGGCAACCCATCTCTGTGCTCTGCAAAGGGGTTAGGAGTGTGTGGAGGTGTTGCTTGTCTGTGTGGGGCAGAGTTCATGTGTGTGTTCTGTATGGTTTTGTGTGTGTTTACATGTTAACAGTCAACTAATGGAAATTCATATGGTTAATCCTATTATATGCATGTTCCAAGGTGAGGTAGTGTGTAGGTAGGGGATGGTGAGATATCAGGGCTGAGGAAACTGTCATAGATTGATGAATAGTCAGCCTCTTGGAATTAGGGAACTCAGGGCACAGGTCCAGATCCCAAACTATCCGTTCGTTCTGTCCTCAGTGGGTAGAGGACAGATTGCACTGGGTGCCGGCAAGTTGTAGTTGCACACTATTGCCACAAGGCGGCAACGTCGGCCCGACCACACGGTACCAGGTCCGGTCAATCCCTACTGGCAGAATGGGGTCTACCGGCAGTGCTAAGATTCATCCGAGGGACTAGTGGGAACGCACCCTGGGTGGCTGGTGTGGGGGTCAACACTTGGTCCTCTCATGCCCCGGCTTACCGCCCCTTCCCCCGGGTTCTGGCCGCCCCAGCCAACGCCCTTCCAGAGCCACCCCGCCTTCGCGCCCCTCTCTTGGATGCCCCTGCCTTGAAAATCCAGCCCGGAGGCGGGGGCAGAGTGAGGATGCAGCCTAAAGGGGGAATCAGGGGCGAAGGTGTTAGGACTGGGCGGTTTTATTTGGGGCAAAGGTGGGAAGCGGGGCTTCAGGCATCGTCGGTCGGGACACTTAGTGGAGCATAACTGTACAGGCAGGGCGTGGGTGAGTGTACCCATGGGTAGGGCGTGGCTCTTACCTTCATCTGGGGACAGAATATGCAGGTTCAAGTCCAAGCCTCATAGACTGGCCTTGGGCTGCCTTTGAGGAGGACTTGCACTCCCACTGTAGGGTCCTCCTTGTCCGGCTTCTTTAGTGGGAAGAAAGGTAGCATCCCTAGCTATCTTAATGCGGTGGGGCGGGGGAAGGGCAGGGGAATGGTAAAGCGAAGGGTGAGTGGAGGTCAGTTGTCTGGGTGCCAGTTGAGGGGACCAGGGAGCCACTGCAGGATTTTGGGGAGAGGGGCCCGATCCCCGCTGGACTCGGAAGATAAGGAATGGATTGAGGGTGGGCTAGAGTGGTGGTGGTGGGGGGTGGATTTAATTTACATATGTAATTCTGATATTCATCAGGCAACTCTTTGGTGTGGTTCACATTGAACTTCTCAAAGACCAGATTTAGCCTCAATTGATAATATTAATACATTAGGTCAAGAGTCAGAAACATTTTTTGCAAAGTATTCTCTCTTCTGAGAGACCAGGGGCCTGACAGTGGAAATGGAAAGTGGAGCAGGCGGTTACAGGTTACAGTTAGGATGGTGTTTAGATAAATAAAACATAAAGCCAGGGGAGGGGGTGGAAGAGGGCAAAGGGGGTCAAATACACGGTGACAGAAGGAGGCTAAACTTCGGGTGATGAGCACACACAGCAATATGAAGATGATGTGTTATAATATTGTACGCTTGAAACTTACATAATTTTTTTAGGCTATTTTATATATTTTTAGAGAGGGGGAAAGGATCGAGAAGGAGGGGGAGAGAAACATCAATGTGTGGTTGCCTCTTGCGGGTCTTCCACTGGGGCCTGGCCGGCAACCCAGGCGTGTGCCCTGACTGGGAATCGAACCAGCAATCCTTTAATTCACAGCCCGCGCTCAATCCACTGAGCTACACCAGCCAGGCTGAATTTTTATATTATGTGTATTTTAACTGCAATTTCACCAAAAGCTATATAGCTGGAAAATATAACATATCCACCAAAAAAAAAGTTATTGCATTCCACTCTGTGTAAAGTATCTCTGCGCTGGGCGTGGAGATTACAAAAGTAGTACAATGTCAAGGTGCCCATGGACCCTCAGGAGGAAATAGAAACCAGCATTCAGGGCACGCTTCCATCTACGCTTTGACAGGGATGTGAGCTGGGGTGCTGGGAGTCCTCAGGGGCCACAGATAGCCAGGAGTCGGGAGGCGAAGGGTGGGGGTGGTCACGGAGACCTCCTGGTGGGTCTGAGTCTAGGACAGAGAGGGAGTTAGCAGGGCAAAGAGAGGTGGGTCAGCTAGTGATCTCGGTGCTTCTGACACACACGCACAGCCACGCTTCCGCGGTAAGGCAGTTAGTTGACCTTTGTCTTTGTGATTTCTCCCAGCATTTTCACGCTCATTAAGTTCTCTTAGCTCAGGGGATCTGATCATTGTATTTCTTCCTGGTTTTCTAGGGGTCGGTGGATTTTTGCATTTAACTCTTTACCCGGAAGTCGTTTTGGTGATTGGGAAGAGGATAAGGGGCCCAGGTGGTGGAAAGGTGGAGAAGCAGAAAGGGAACTGCAGGGAACCCGGTTTTCATCCTGCTGCCCTCCTGCTCGACACAGCGGCTCTGGGGCCCCCACATTCACTATCTCTCCCCCCTGTGGTTGTTTAAGGTGATGGGGTGAGGTGGGCGTGTGGCTGAAGCCTGGGACATTGGAGGTGATGGTCCAGGAAGACCGTGCTGGGCTTGGCATGTGGGGAATGCAGAGCAGACTGTTGTGAAAGCTCCCACCATGGGAAGTAAACAGGGTGAGGTGGGGTGATATGTGCCACCGTTCCCTGCTCCTCCACCGCCTGCTGCCCAAGCTATCACTCTCTACCTACGCTCTCACTTTCCCCTCCTTGCCAATAATTTTTTTTATCTTTTCATTTACTTGTTTTGGGATGCATTCTTGTTAGATCATAAGCTCCTAGAGTGCACACGCCTCATCTGTCTTGCTCCCTGCCATGTTCCCAGTGCCTGGAGCAGGGATTGGCACAGAGCATGTGCTCAGTAGGATTGAATGAATGAAAAGAAAGAATGGCCCCTGCCCTGGCTGGCGTGGCTCAGTAGATTGAGTGGCAGCCTGTGAACCAAAGGGTTGACAGTTTGATTTCCAGTCAGGATACATGCTTGGGTTGCAGGCCAGATCCCCAGTGGGGGCCATGTGAGAGGCAACTACACATTGCTATTTCTCTCCCTCCCTTCCCCGCTCTCTAAAAATAAATAAATAAAACCTTAAAAATAAAAAAAAGAGCAGCAGCCTCTTGCTGGCCCTGCAGGGCGTGGGCATCTAGAAAGCTAGGCAGCGTTCCGGGGCCTGTGGGCAGATTGCTGGATGAGGGGCTGATGATCTGGACCCCCCACCTAGAGCAGACCCTTCATGGCCTGGTCTTAGGGTCTGCCTTCCATCCAGAGCAAGGAGGTTGAGGGGCTGGGGTCTCTCACCCACAGATGCCCTCTGCAGCTGAAGCTGAGGCTGCTTCTGTGTATGTTCGAAGGACAGGGCCTGGGGAAAAGGGGCTGAGCCACGGAGGTGCTGCTCCTGCTCAAGTTTTCGGCCTCAGGGGCTCGGAGACATTCATTACAGCCAGGAGGAGAAGTAATTAAGCCTGAAAGCAGGAGGGGTGGGAGGAGAGGGAAGGCTGATTTTCTCAGGAGGCTTCTGGTGCAGTTAATAAGGGCAGGGGAGGGGAGAGCTCTGCCCAGGCTGGGGACGTCGGGAACAGATGTGGCCTCAGGGCCACAGCCATGCACACCTGCGCTGTCCCCAGAGGAGGAGTGGACATAGGGGCCCGGGGAATGTGCTGCCGTCTGGCCCCATGAGGCAGCCTGGGATAGAGGGGCCCAGGCCAGAGTCAGACATGCCTGAGCTTGGGCCCCGGCATTGCGATTTAGCTGCTATGGAACCGGGGGACCGCAGGGCAGGTTGCTCTCCGAGCCTCAGTTTGCTTATCAGTAGAAAGGGGCTAATAATGGACCTTGTAGGGTTGCTATGGAGGTTACATGTGAAATGCTTAGCAGTGTGCCTGGCGCAACAAACACACACAGAGCTGGGATTCAAAGAGTGGTTTGCGTGGCTGGGCGTGAGTTTCCCGTGTGAGCGAGCGACTGGGTGGAGGGGCAGGAACAGATGGGCTCCCCTGAGAGTGGCCCGTGGTGCTCAGTCCTGGGACAGGCACAGCAGCCTGGGTACCATTTAATGGATAGCCATTCTGGGTTCGTTCCCCATTATCTGTGACCTTCCCATGATCTTGCCAGGTATTCTTATTTCCATGTGCAGATGAGGAAACCAAGGCTCAGAGCAAAGAGGCTTGTTGGAGGTCAGTGGGCTGTAGAGCTGGGGTTTAGGACTTTCTCATGTCGCAGTCCCCAAATGAGCCTTTCCTTTAGGCTGCAAGGCTATAGAAACTTGGGGTGCACCCGGCACAGAGATTACACGAGCCGGTCCTTGGGGAAGCATGGGAAGCGATGGACAAGCAGCCCCTCCTCAGGCACCCCTGATGCCATCCATCCTGGACATACACTTGGGGCGTGTCTTCAGAGGAGAAAGACCTGGACACCCACCGCTCTCTGTGGGCCACGGGGGCGTCCCCACTCTGTTGCCTGATCTTGGAGAATCTGAAATCTGCTCCCCCCAGGAATGGATGGGCCTGGCCTCCGCTTTTTTCCTGCTGAGACCAGAGCCCCTCAGGTCAGGCCGTCATTCCTGGCCACAGGCTGGAACAGGGCTTTGGCACTCGGGCGGGGGGTGGCTGCGGCCGTTGTAGCCCTGAAGTCTTATGACAAGATGGGGGGAGAGGGGACAGGGAGCTGCAGGAAAGAAGGCGATGGCAGCAGGTGGAGCTTGGGCAAAGGTTCCCGTGTCTGGGCCAGCCCGAGGGCAGCGTTCTCCACGCCGCTTCTATAATTCGTGGAAGGGGTGGAGGTCGTAGTGTCCGGGATTCCTGAGGAGCCTCCTGCTCCCACCTGCTGGGAATTTAGGTCAAGACGTGGGTCCACAGGGGGAGGCCAGGACAGACAGGTGTGCAGCCACCTGGGCTGGTGGCTGCAGTACCGCCCTGGGGGAGGCAGGGGGAGGCAGGGGGAGGGCCCACTGAACAGCACAAGCAGCAGAGGAGAGGTGCTGGAAAGGCTCCCTGCCTCCCCTGGATGGGGGCCCCCTAACAGCGACCCCATCATTTCACCGGATCTGCGGGGCGATCAGGCGGGGTAGGAGGCCGGGGAATGGCAGGCCCCTCAGCTCCCTCCGGTCCTTATCAGCGATGGCCAGATAAGTGCAGCAGGACAGGGTTCCGGCGGCTGCTGCTAATGGACACTGCGGGCGGGCTCGTGGGTGCCCTGTTTGCGGAGATAGGCCGCCGCCCGGCCGCTGGGCCACTCAGTACACAGACACTTAGGTGCGCAAACACCCGCTGCTCGCCTCCGGACTCAGGCCTGGCCCACCCCCAGTGGCAGAGGACCCCAGGGACAGTGGGCAGGTGACAGTGTGGGGTGAGGAGTGGCAGAGTGTGCAGTGGGCGCGTGGGGGGGGCGGCGCGAGGGTGCATGAGCCCGTGGTTGTTGGCACATTCGTGTGTGCGATGCTCCCTGTGCCGGACTTTCTGGACTTTCCATCCCCATGATGTTCTTTTTTTTTTTTTTTTTTAAGATTTTATTTATTTTTAGAGAGAGGAGAAGGGAGGGAGAAAGAGAGGGAGAGAAACAGCAATGTATGGTTGCCTCTCACATGGCCCTCACGGGGACCTGGCCTGCAACCTAGGCATGTGCCCTGACTGGGAATCGAACCGGGATCGTCTGGTCCCCAGCCCGCGCTCAATCCACTGAGCTACACCAGCCAGGGCCCCATGATGTTCTGTAACTACCGATTTGTACTTCCTAATCCCTTCCCCCTTTTCACCCACCCCCCAAACCCCTACCATCCGGTACAGATAGATGGCCAATAGTTATACGAAAAGATGCTCAATGCCACTAATCTTCAGAGAAGTGCAAATTAAAACCACAATGAGATATCACCTCACACCTGTCATACAAGTGTTGGTGAGGGCGTGGAGATGAGGGAACCCTGGTGCACTGTTGGTGGGACTGGAAATTGGTGCAGCCACTGTGGAAAACAGCATGGCGGTTCCTCAAAAAATTAAACAGAGAGCTACCTTGTGACCCAGCAGTTCCACTTCTCGGTATATATCTGAAGAAATCCAAAACACTAATTTGCAAAGACATGTGTACCCCGTGTTCACTGCAGCATTGCTAACGATAGCCAAGATATGGAAATAACCCAAGGAGGGGCTACCAGTAGACGAGTGGGTGAGGAGGAAGTGGTTCCTGTGTACAACGGACGGTGCCTCAGCCGTAACAGGAGTGAAATCTTGCCATTTGTGACAGCACGGATGGACCCAGAGAGCATTATGTTAAGGGAAGCAAGTCAGAGTAGCACAGATTCCGTAGCATTTCACTTGTGTGAGTGAGGTCTCTAAAGAACAAAACGAGCACAATAGACACTGGCTCCTGGTCTGTAAGCAGCCCCCAGTGGGTGTTCCTCCTGTTTCTTAGGCGGGTGGGTGCCTGGGTGCCGGCTCCTGGAAAGCTGCGGGACTGCAGATGGCCCACCAGCGCCAGCCAGTGGCGAGGGAGGAATGGGGAAAGGGTCGGTGTGCTGGTACTGTGCTGCATAACAAGTCACCCTAAAGCTTAGGAGCTTAGCCTGGCTGGCGTAGCTCAGTGGATTGAGCGCGGGCTGGGAACCAAGCGGTCCCGGTTCGATTCCCAGTTGGGGCACATGCCTGGGTTGCGGCCGGGTGCCTGGTGGGGGCCATGTGAGAGGCAATCACACATTGCTGTTTCTCTCCCTCTCTTTCTCCCTCCCTTCCCCTCTGTCTATAAATAAATAAATAAAATCTTTAAAAAAAAAAACTTAGGAGCTTAAAACATTAACTTAGGGGCTTAAAACAACCATTAAGTCTTCCTCATGATTTTGTAGGTCAGGATCAGAAGGGATTGACAGGCAGGTGCCACTTGGCGTCTCTCACATGTGACAGGCAGCGGTGGGCTGGGGCAGCGCCGACCGAAGGCTCCCCGGGGCCCACGTCGAGGAAGGCTCACTCACAACCCTGGCGGGTGCTGCTGCCTCCGGGCTGGGAGCTCCGTTGGGGATACTGAGACAGAACCTACTTGTGGCCTCTGCAGCGTGATGTTCCTGGGACCCACGGGGAGCTTTGGAGACGCTCTTGTGATGGGGGGTATGGAGGACGTGATGCTGCAAACCCCTCGCAGTCTCCTGTGTGGGAGCCCCCTTCCCCTCGCGGCTGGACACTCACTGTTCGTTACCCTGCGACCCCAGGGGTTCCTGGGGTGTTCCTGTCCTAGTGTCCTCACAGCCTGCACTCCACCCTCAACACCGCCCAGTGGCCATCCGCCCCGCCCCGGAGGCGATGGGGGTGGGTAGGGTGGGGGGTACTACTGTCATTTTCATCCGCAAGGAAGTACTTGGTGCCCTCTCCCAGCGGGGCTCCATGGCCAGTCTGGGGACTGACGAGGGCCCGTGCGTGAGAGGCAACCATTGCTGCTCTGGGCGTGGTCATGCTGTTCAGAAAGCACATCCACATCTCCCCCGTGATTGTCACATCATCTGGTGAGGACCCAGAAGAGCAATCTGTTGTTTGCAAAGAAGAAAAATGAAAGCTACAGATGCAGTTGACACTGTGAAGTACCTGTCATTTCTTAGGCGGTGACAAAGCTGTTTACAAAACTATAAATGGCCTCAGCACTTGAGCCAGCCCCCAGATCCGCCATCTGTCTGTGGGGGCTGGGGCCTGATGAGGATGGCGGCCAGAACAGGTCCCCACCGGGCCGTGGTCCTGTGGGAACGCAGACCCGTCCAACTAGGGTTGGAGCCTGGCGCCCCCTGGTGGCGTGCTGCAGCCTCTGCCTGCCTCGCTAGAGGCCCCACCTGGGACCCGTCCCTAATTCACCTCCCTTGACTTGCCAAGGCAGAACCGAGGGCCAAATGCAGGTGCTTATGGAGACAGAACAACCTGCATATTTGCTTTTGTGGAAACTAAGTCGCCGGTTGAAGCGACTTACTGTTCTTGTTGCCAGAAATCAGAACCGAGAGCGATAGGCAGAACACCGATGTTTGCTCACTCTCTTGGCATTGCCTCCAGTCCTCATCCCCCTCCCCCAAACTCCTCTCCTAACACACGCGTGTGGTGTCTTAACCTGGGACAGGAGCCTCAGGGGTCCGTGGTCCTTTGCTCCCTTCTCAGGCTTCTGTGTGTCACCCAGACACAGCTGCTTACTGCTCCTTGGCCTGGAGTGGGGAAGGGACACAGAGCAGGGGACATGTGGAGGCTCCTGGGCGGGGGCGGGGGGGGCTGCTGGGATCGGTGGGGTTTGGTTCTAGGCCAGAGCTTGAGTCCGAGACAGCTGTGTGATCTCGGGCGAGTGTCCCCCCCCGCCCCCCCGTGAGCCTCACGCTTCTCAGACAAAAAAGTAGGGAGTTAGAGCAAAACTTTGGCAGCCCCACCGAGAAAACTCCAGATTTTGAAGTTAGACCTTATTTCAAACCCTGCATCTGCCACCGACCAGTTATATCAGACTCAATGGCTCTGAGCCTTAGTTTCTGAGTCTGTAAAACGGGTTGTTGTAGAGACTCGGTGAGGTGACAGCTGGGAGCACTCTGGAAAATTCAAGGCTTTACAAATGGTGCCGGCTTTTTTAACTCCCCCAGAATGGGGGCTCTGAAGTGGCCACCAGAAATTGGCATCCCCGTTTTCCCCGAACCCAGGCACCTCAATCCTAATTTTGCCTCCTACCCTCCAGCCGGAGAGCAGGTTTCTCCTCGCCTGGGCCCCTACCCCTTTCTACATTGCCCATGACCGGAGGCATCTCCCCCATGTCCACCTCGTTCTAATCACAGACTGGGAAGGAAGCCTCGAGTCTCCATCCTTCATCCCTGGCCTCCGAGCTGCATCGATCTTCTGCCCTGAGGAAATTCCTTTGATGCTTTGGGTTAGTCCTTGAGGGAGGGGGGCTGTTCCAGGGCTTGCAACCAGAACCTCTCATTCGTCCTGAGATCCCAGAGCCCCATCCTCCTTGGACCAAGCCTGTGCTGGCGCCCAAAGGCAGCGGGGGCCCACAGGAGACTTGCTGTAGTTCGCTTTTTACCCATCACACTGCTGCATCTGGCACTCACAACGCTGCCCTGTCCCTCTCCTGTCCCTGGCCCCAGTGAGCTGGCTGGTGTTGCAGGTACCAGGGAGACCGTGGGAGGAGGGTGTGACGGCTGGGGAGTGAGAGAGACTGACAGAAGGCGGGGACTCTGGGGTGCTGAGGACTATAAAGGGGCAAAGCTGAGAGCAGGGGACCCACCCAGCCTGAGGCAGGCACCTGCTCGGTCCAGGGCTCACCTGCTCGGGATTCAGGGTAAGTGGGCTCCGCCTGCCCCAAGGTCTGGAGGACTCTGGGGGACTGAGTCCTTGGGGCTGGGGCCTGGGATGGGGGGAAAGGGTCGCTGCTTTGCTGGCGG